>CAUYQV010085767.1:0-16839 GCA_963574575.1 Galagoides demidoff
CCAGCTACTTGGGAGGCTGAGGCAGGAGACTCGCTTGAGCCCAGGAGTTGGAGGTTGCTATGAGCTGTGATGCCATGGCACTCTACCCAGGGGGATAGCTTGAGGCTCCGTCTCAAAAAAAAAAAAAAAAAGAAAAGAAAAAAAAGAAAAAGGACATGAAAATATTTGCTGTCACTCTTCTCTAAATGTAGGAAAGGAACTCGATGTAGATGACAATGGAATAGGAGCTAAGACTCTTAGGCCTTTGCAGTGCTGGCAAGAACAAAGTGAGCCATTGGACTTCCTTGTGCCCAGGCTTCATGGAAAATGCCTCGGAGGTCATTCTCTGCTTGTCAGGGGTCATATAAGGATTTGAGTAAAGGCTGAGATGTTTGTTGCCTTTGTAGGCAAAATAGATGAATTATCCAAGGGAAGTGGTAATGATGAAGGATACTAAAATGAAGTGATGGTGGGAAGGTGATTGTCAGCACAGGGGAAAAATAAGAAAAATCAGCAGTTCCTTGGGCAGTTTTTTTCAAGCGATTGTCATGGGATTGGGGATTGATCAGATATGTTTTTAGGAGAGAATAAAAAAGAGAATATAGCATTTATAAAAAGTTCTAGGAGTAATAAACATCTAAAAAAGGAAGAAGGATGAATTTACAGTGACAAATTAAGAAACATAAGATGGTAAAGGTCTTCCTGATAGAATGTTGCCTCTATTATATCTGCCAAAGTATTGGGAAGTGAAAGCTGAGGCCAGAGGGGGAGGACCACCCAAGCAGAGTCTCTGTGGTGAAGAAACCTGTTTACAGAGCAACTCAAAGGGCTATTTTGGGCAAGGTTCAAAGAGCAATACAGAACTGGGTTGAAAGGGAGTCTCCTGCTGCCCATAAGAAGCATCGTGTTGTGGACGCCTGGATGACAGCCTGGAGCTGATTGTGAAGCAACATTTTTTTGTGGTGACTTAGGTGCCAGAATGATGTCAGTCTTAAGATGGGAACAACCATGGATTTATTTTGGAAGGAGACACTTGAAGGAAAAAATGAGAGCTACTCTTAATATTTATGGAAATGTCATTAAAT
Source organism: Galagoides demidoff (assembly GCA_963574575.1). Lineage (NCBI taxonomy): Eukaryota > Metazoa > Chordata > Mammalia > Primates > Galagidae > Galagoides > Galagoides demidoff. Next base: position 1,065 of record CAUYQV010085767.1, read on the forward strand.
AAATGGAAGTTCCAGACTGACTTTCCCTCAGACACAGACAGGCACTGGGTTTTCAGGGCACGGTCTTCTATGCGGTTTCTTTCTTCCCTCTCCTTCCAGAGTAGGGTTTTAGGTCATTCCCTTTCCTCTGAGTTCCTCTGTTCCAGATTCCACACCAGTTGCCACCTTCTCTGGGTTTGGCTAATGTTTCCTCTTAGATGACACTTTGATCTCCTGGCTACTCCTGAATGAATGGTCTGCTTGACCCAGTCCTAGCTAGAGATATCTTATACATTCTACAAAAATAAAGGAAAATCTCTTTACAAATATAAAATATAATAGAACATTTTTATTATCTATTCAAAATTAACTGATTCCGTCTATGATTCCTCCCTAATTCCAGTTTCTTAGTCACAGTGACCCACAGCATCTTAGATCTCTGAGATTTCATTTCACAAATGTTAGAGCATTTTTTGATTCCTTATTTCTTTTAAGAGTAAAAGAAACCAGCTCCCCTCCTTCAGGTTTTGGTTGCTTAACATAGCAGTAAGGACCTTGGAGTCAGACAGCTGGGTTCACATGCTGGCTCCATCTCTTACTAGCTTTGTGACTTTGGGTAAATTTCTTCTCTCTCTGCATACTTTTTGTTCCTTTATTCAAGGAAGATAATCATAGCACTCAACTGCATAGGGTTGCTGTAAAGATTTGAGAGGCGGGAAATATCTGATTTATAATAAGTGTTGTACATGTTACTTAGTTGGTGTTTTTATCAGTATTAGATTCCCTGGTTCCTTTAGGATTGCCTTTGTATTTTGTTGTAGGTTCATCATGAACTGAATGTGGAGACAAGCCTTCACTTAGTTATTGGCTTTTTGCACTCATTACTTTTATGACCATGGGCAAGTTGCTTAGTTTTTCTGAGCTTCAGTTACACTCACCTGAAAAGTGGTACTCATGGTACTTGTGTGCAACACTGTTGGGGATTTTTAAATGGGCAGAATATGGAAAACATGCAATATAGTGCCAGCTTGAGATTTCTTTCCCATGGGTGGTAGCTGCTACTATTGCTCATTATTTGTTTCTTGTACACAGACATGAACTAAAGATTACCTGCAGGTAAGAAACATAATTGAGATTCCAGGGCTAACATTTCAAGTTCCCAAACTGGTCTTCTTTTAGTTTCTATTCATTTGTACTATTGGCTCAAACTTCCTATCCTTTTGTGACTTTGCCCTAGTATTTCTTTCTTTCTTTTCTTTCTTTCTTTCTTTTTTTTTTCTTTGCATTTTTTTGACCAGGGCTGGGTTTGAACCCACCACCTCTGGCATATGGGACCCGTGCTCTACTTCTTTGAGCCACAGGCGCTGCCCTGCCCTAGTGTTTCTTATCTTTTCAATCTTGATCATTCCAGGGTCATCTGGATATTTAGGCTTCTTGTTGGATCTCTGCCAGTTAACCCTTGGTTAACACAATATAGCATCTACCTGGGTTCAACTACTGGTTCTGGCATTTATTTTTAAGTGTGTGACTTTTCTGAATCTTAATCATTTTTCAAATGGTCATTGTAATAATGATTTCTTTAAATGAAATGAAGTATATGAAATACCTAACTGTGCCCATCATTCAAATGGTGTTCTGTCTTAAATTGTTTTCCCTGGAAACAGGTTCTGAGGCAGAGATTTTCATGCAGGAGTTTTAGAGGGAGGTCTCTGGAACATCAGGAAGAGTGAGGGCAGCCAGCTTGGCAGAGGGAGAAGTTGAAATGTAATGTGATTGCAGCCGAGGTTTCAGTCAAACCCAAGGGAAGACTCCAGTCAGGACTATTCTTCAGAATTATCCCAAGAAAGCCCAGCCTTTTTATTGTGTCAACCAGTCATTGGATGGGGGCTCTCCAGGGGAGGCAGTGGAACTTGGTATGTATAGCTCACTTTGACCAAGGGTAGTTCCTGGAGGATGCTGCAGCTGTGAGCTATCAGTAGGCAGCACTTCTGACAGCTGGGGAATTAAGTGCCTCAGTCCTGAAGGGGATCTGGGCACACAGCACAGTGTCCACTGCGTGCTCAGTGATTTTGAATTGTCACTCTTCTATTCTTTGGCATCCATTTCCTTTCTCTTATTATAGCTCTAAGTTCTACTCTGATTACAAATTGCTTTCTCTTCTAGAGAGAGTTCATATAGGTTATCATTTTATAATTTTTCATCTTTTTTTTTCCTGGGTGCTGGTGGGGAGATTGTTTGGGATTAGGGAAACCTCTCATTGTCCAATGAAGAAAGACTTCAAGTAGAGCTGGTATATTTCCTTTTCAAATTTAAGGACCACTTCTGATCATTTCGTATTGAATATACTCAAAGTGGCATAATGGACAGAATGATAAGGCTATCTATGTTTGGCAGGAAAGAATGCTGAGATCCATGAATGATGTAGAAGAAAATATAGACCTAATATTTTTTCACAACACAGAATACTTCTGTGAACCCAGATGGGTGGAGGTTTTTCCCACACACATCAGTCAAACAATTCTGCAATACATTCTGTAGTGGGGTATCTGTACTCAGGGAGTATCCTCTAAGGCAGTGGTTCTCAACCTTCCTAATGCCGTGATGTATTTTTCATTGTTACAAAGGGGTTGAAACCAGGTTGAGAACTCCTGCTCTAAGGCAATTTAACTCTGACATTATCTACCTGGAGATAGCATCAGATCTTGCAAGTTGAGGCTTCAGTATCATAAGACTGCCAGTTGCAAGCAGTCAGTTGTTACTTATACTTCTGACCAACCAGCTATATATTGTAGTTATAAAACTCCCTTCTCAGGTTCAATTAATTTGCTAAAGCAGCTCACAGAACTCAAGGAAACACTTTACTTACGTTTATTGGTTTATTAAAAAGAAATTTACAAAGGGTACAGCTGGGTAGAAAATGCATAGGGTGAAGTATTAGAAAAGGGGCTCGGAGCTTCTGTGCTCTCTCTGGGCATGTACCCTTCAAGCCCCTTCATGTGCTCAGCTGTTGAGAAGCTCTCTAAACCCTGTTCTTTGGGGGTTTTGTGGAGGCTGCAGTACATAGACATGATTAAATCACTGGTCCCTCTGCCCGCCCTGGAGTATAGGGTGAGGGGAGTTCTAACTTTCTAATCTTGTCTTGGTCTTTGCTGTGACCAGCTCCCATCCTGAAGCTGTCTAGGAACCTGCAGCCACCAGCCATTTTATTAACATACAGAAAACACTCTATAGTTCTGGCAATTCTCAGGATTTTAGGAGCTATGTCAGGAGAAGGACGAAGACTGACTATATATACAATTTATAATCACAGTATCACTTGATGTCTGCCATGGGAGTGGGACTCATGCACCATTTCTGCCATTCCAAATGCAGAGTTTTGTCTTTCTTTTCAATGTCAGATACTAAAACGCTTTTGGCTCTTCTTAGTCTTCCTGGGTAAACTTCTATACCAGTGCTTACAGCTAATTTGTTCCTTTAAGCATAATTAAGCCATATGCCTAGACTTATTTCTTAGGTCACCTTAATCCCTTCTTCTAAAACTTCATCTCTGGAAAACCTTCCATTACATAATTAAAAGAGTTTGTTAAGAAAATTGAGTTACTTTCATGAATGCTTGTTTATTTGGCTTCCTATTAAATTGGGACTCACCTTTTGTGAATTTATTACATTAATGCTTGTTTGTTTTATGGGTTTGTTAGTGTATCCCCTAAGGAGCATTCTCTCCTTGCCATCTTTGCCTGTCTTAGATTGCATAAACTCCCAGAAGGCAAATGCTATGTCTTTTTGAATTTCATTGTATAGCGCTATGTACAAATGAGCAATTAATTCTCAAAACATTGACAGTAGGAAAAGGCACAAAGGAGCTGATATCTTAAACGATTTAAATGATGTCTTTAATGCGCTGGTTATCCACAATTTTTGTCCTGATAAAAACTGTCAGAAAAATATGAGATAATGTTTAAAGTATATGGAGTTTCTGTACTAAAGTTTTGGTTAAAGTTATTATTTAAAGACCAGTCTTGGGTATTTCTGTCTATATCTTCAAGCTGTTATCATTGGATGCCTCCACCAGGTTTTTTACATTGTATAAGGTTAAAATCCTGAAGGATAACAATGGCGGCAATGGGGGAAGGTAGAGGATTCATATGTGATCTAGGTCAGGGTTTAGTGAATTTTTTAAATAAGGGCCAAACAGTAAAAGTATTTCCAGCTCTATAAACCAGAAAGTCGATGTCACAGCTATTTAACTCTGCTCTTGTAGTATGGAAGCAGCTGTAGATAGTATGTAAATAAATCATAGTGGTGTTCTAATAAAACTTTACTTAGAAGAATAAGGGTGGGCCAGATTTGGTCTGTGGACTGCAGTTTGCTAACCCTTGATCCGGGTGATTAGACTAAATTCCACTGACTGCTCATGAACTGATTCTGAAATGCATTACTAAATTGAACCAATGATAGATAATTTCAAAGTCAAGGGTGGTGAAAATAGTTTTAATGAGGTGTATGGCACACCTTTTGGGGGCAGGACACAATGATAAGAGGGACTTCACCTAACAAATGCAAGCAGTGTAACCTAATTGTTTGTACCCTCAATGAACCCCAAACAAGAAAAAAAATTGCCAGATTTGGGGAATCCGCTCTATTTCTCTGCCATCTACCCCCATATTTCTTTTCTGTATGAAGTAGATTGTGATAGCTTCCCTTCTCAATAGGGTTCTTGTAACGGCCAACTGAAATACTGCTCAAGAGCACATGTTCCTATAAAACAATTAAGAAATGTTAAAATTGTTTTTCCCTTTTTTCTCTCAAACTGAGCTCCTTGGCTGATTTTTTCTTCTGGGTGTGGATAGGTGAAAGATACTGACTGTTTAAATACTGTTGCATTGTTGAATGATTCTTCAGCTTTGTTTCATGGATGACTTGGTGGGGGCAGTTTCAAAAATCCTAAAGCCTTGGAATATCCCACCCAGATTAACTGAACCTGAACCTCTGTGAGTAGGACCCATGTGGCCCAAGGGCTGTAGTTTGAGGACACCTGCTCTAGGAGGTCAAGTCCTTTTATTTCGTCACTGTGACATTTTCCCATAGTCACAGCTCTCTCTTCCTCATCTCTTTTGTTCCTCTCTCCCTCTCTTAAAGACCTCTACATTGGCCTGCCCAGGGTAATCTCTCTGTTTTAAGATAAGCCGATTACAACCTTTATTCCGTCTGCCACGTGTCCTAACATTTAAAAATTCTGGGGATTATTATGTCAACAGCTTTGGGAGCCCATCACCATACCAGGTAATTGCAATTCTGAAGGAGAACAGGGTATGGACCCTGAGTAGCAGAAGCAAGTCATTCCTGCATGTGTTCTATTGTTGGGTATTATGTAAACGTCCATTTCTTCATTGATTGGCACTCATTCATTCATTTTTTAAGTGTTGAGTACCTGTTGTGGTCTAGGCATTGATATTTAAGATATAATGGTAAACAGAGTGGCCAGAATCTAGAGAGAAGAAAAAGTTATTTAAGTAGAGAAAATATAGAAGCCTTATGTCCTCATAGGAAGGGAGGGTTCTTTAATAAATGTTCAGGCCAGGTTAGGATTTTTGGAGGAATGTAAATTATGTAGATATAGAATGCTGGATAACAATTGTTTCATTAGCTTCTCCAAATACATAATGCATTATCTTCAATGCTTAATACAAACTAGCAAGGTGAGTACTATTACTCCATTTTGCAGATGCAGGAATTGGGTCTCATAAAGATTTAGTAACAATAATGGCCCTTCTGTTATTCTGTGAAATTATGTATATGATTCCATACTCAAGCATTTAGAATGGCCATACTTCTTTTAAAGAGTGGGATACATTTTTATTCTCTTCCAAGTTCAAACATCATTCTGGAAAAAAAAAAGTGTAAGTCTGATCCACCCTTTAGAGTTATAACCTGCACATAGCCTTCTAATGTTGAGCCTTGTGGCTTGTTTTCTGTCTGAACCAGAGTTGCAGCCAGTGTTAATTTCATTGGGCATAATAGGACTCCCTGCATGCAGTCACTTTGTTGCCATTGGTAACACCCAGTGCATCCAGATATCAAAGCAATTGGCTATGAGGGTCTGGGGTCTTTTTAATCTAAGCAGCGAAGCACCATTTGGAAACTTCAGTGCCTGCTGCTCTTTTGAAAAGTAAGAGGGAATTCAGTCTAATACTCTTAGACTCACCTTAGGCCCGGCAGATTGACTGGAGGTGTTTTTACCATGAATCTGTTTTTACTGGTACTTGACTCTCACAAGAAACCAGATTGAGTTTCTTTGTGATAAGAATGTAGGTAATGCTTCCTTCACTTCTTAGGCAGCACAACCGGGAAATACAGTCATTGAAGGAACAAACTTCAGTGTGAAGAATATTGGGATATGTTAGAAATTTCCAGAATATGTTAGCCTTTCAAGAATTCTTTGAGTTGCTGTATTTTAGGCATTGATGCTTGAAATACAATGGTAAGTGGAGGGGTGAAGATTTGGTAAGACAATGCAAGCAATTAAATAAATGATATGCAGATGACTTAGGACCTCTTAGGAAAAGGCCTTAGGTTGAATTTTAAGATGAGCTGAGGATTCCTGGAGAAAGTGGTGCTCACAGGTGATATAAGGATTAAGTACATAGAGAATGTTGGATGCTAAGTGCCTCCAGGCAGCTGATACATTACCTTTAACCTGATAAAAACTATGTGATGGTTACTCCTACCACCATTTTGCAGGTGAGGTTCCTATAGATTAAGGTCCCACAGATGCAGTGGCAAAACTGGAATCAGGCTAGGAAAAGACTAAGGCTACAGTAGCTAATATAATGCCCATTAGCCACATCTGACTATTTAAATTAATTAAATTTTTACATTTGAAAATTATGCTCTCCCTTCACACTTACCACATTTCAAGTACACAGCATCCACATATAACCAGTGGCTGCCTTATCGGATAGTACAGATTAAAGGAAGTTCCTTCATTGTAGAAAGTTCTATTGGACAGTGTTTCTCTCGGGTATTTAGAAAACTTTTAAAGAATTCTGGTGCTTTGTCAGGTTAGCAATAGCATCTGTACCATGTGGGTATCAGAACCAGAAACAAACTCTATTTCTGTGCAAGTAGCTCTGTTTTGCCTTTACAAAATGGCTAATGAAAGATTCAGAGAAGGGCCTTCACTCAACCAGTTCTACTGATATGGTAGAAGAATTCTAGGGGTCTGATGGTATTTGGAAGAGACTACATGTCCCTTCTGCAGGATTTCTCTACAGGGGAATGCAGGTGGTGAGCTTGGCATTGGGGTAACGCGGGCTATTCTAGCCAAGTGCAGCTCTGCTCCTTCACATCTGGATTAGTGCTTCTATATAGAGCACATAATAAGGCAGTCAAATTGGAAATGGTTGTACTAAGATGATTTTCAAGTCATATTTAACCCATTTATAGATAAGTAGTAACATGCTAACAAGGAATCATTCCTATCTGTTTATTAATACAGATCCTTAAATGACTGAGATTTTATTTTTCTTGTCTTAGTGGAATTTTACCTATGGATAGTGCTCTCAACTTAGCTAGGGTATTTTATAAGTTTTAAATCCTACCATCTTCAAGGCCATCCTCTAAGGAAGGACGGGCAAGTTATATTACCTACAAAGAACAGATGAGGGAAAAAGGATAGCCAGGGGTTTACCATCTGAAGTAAGTGATCTTGTGGTTGATTCTATATCTTTTGGAACCTGATATCAGGCTATTTCTAAAAGACCACAAAGGAAGGCAACCTTATGTATATGAAGAAAACTCTCTATAATGACTACTTTTTCTCATTGTTTAAAAATCTTCCCTTTAAATCAGTGGTTGTCAACCCCTGTGCAATGTCACACTGATGTGCCATGAGAAGGCCTTAGGTGTGCCATAAACATTTTTTAAAGATCATTAATTGTTTTTGAGAGAAATTCAAAAACACAGTAAGTATATTCTTTTTTTCTACTCTTTTTTTTTTTGATCAATATAATTTAACTGTGCTAAGGAAATTTAACTATAGGCTCAAGTGTGCCTGAGATAAAAAAGTTGAAAAATACAGCTCTAAATAGTTGGTATCAATGAGTTTTTACTGCTGCTATGAAAAGAGGTGATTTGGTGAAGGACTGAAGAGAACCCAGTAGGCAGTTTATAGAGTCATTTAGTACATATACATCACTTTTGGTCTCAATATTGAGACAGTAGGAGACAATGAGTAGTTGCTGTTTAATCACCTGGTGGGGACGAAGTAGTGACCAAGTGTAGGCACCTGAAATGGACCTTAGTTTGCTTATGACTGGGAAATACTCATAGTTTCTATTGCCATTTCAGGCCATTCGGTGAAATGGTTTTGTTATTGATGGTCTGTGTAGCAATTCCAATGTGATAGACATCAACAAACAACAAACTAGACCGTCTTGCTCTAGTCTTCAAATAGAGATCAATGACTATTTTATTTGCCCAAGCCTGCCGCTAGTCCACGGCTGTGGCCTCCATCATGAGGCAGCTGAGATGATTAATGATCTGCTAGAGGTATTAATGCCTCTTGTTTTGGGACTCTAATTATAGAAGCAGATTGGAGCCAAGCTTTTAAAGTGGGTTTGAGATTGAAAGATATTTAAAAAGCAGGTGATTGGTCCAACACTTCCACTTCTTTCAATTTGACCATAAATCAGTTGTGAATGATTTTTCCACCCTAATTTTTCTTAGGTTTTGAACTTGGATAATGAGCATCCCTGTCCCAGAGTGAAACTGTGATTTTCCTGGATCTTGTGGGAAGGGAGATGAAGATTTATGAAGGGGCTCAGAGGGAAATATATTGCATTTCTTCTTATCCTCTGCTTGTTTCTCCTGCCTCCTTTCCTGTACTTCGACTCTGATAAGTCTCACCGTCACTTGTGGCACATAGTATTTGGGAAATGGGAAAGCTCCAGTGTGTCTTGACCTACTTTCCGTGACTGTACAATTACAAATAAGAAGTCGATACTATATAAAGTAGTACTACACTCCACGCTGAAGAGAACATATGGGGAGGCAGAGAGTGCATTTGCCCGAGCAGCACCAATTTTTTTACTTATTTGATGAATTTGTTGATTTTAGATTTTTTTTTTAAGTACAGGGCAGCTCAAGGTGTTGCTTCTACCTAAGATGCTGCCATAAGGATGGTGAGAAAAATTCTGAGTAACCCTGGGTGAAGGGATAGGCTTAAATTGGAATCACTTTGACAAATTTTCTTTCCCTAACTAGGACTGCAGCTTACGCCCCTGTGGGTAATGTGATACATCTGTGCCTGATGAAAACCTGGCTTGTAAGGTGGGGGAAAGCACAGCTTTTTTTTACATTTGTATAATTTTATTTTTAAGCATTTTATTATCTGGGAACTAGATTGGCAGCAACGGGCTTGTTAAAATAGATTGTTTACAGATGCTCAGATGCAGCAATGGCACGCTTACCTTTATGCCGTAGCATGTGGAAAGATCCTGGTGGTGTTCAGGATTCAGTTTCTCTGCAGCTGTAAGACTGTTTGATGTCCTGTGTATTTGTGCAATGTATTACGTTTATAATCTAAAATATGAGGATTGTATATTAACAGGTTTGTATTCTATGAATGTTTAGAAATAATGATTCCCTTCTGTATTTGTTATGGTTCTCCAGACAAACAGAATACACACACACACACATATATATTCATATACATACATAAATATATACATATATTTATATGTAAATATATGTATATATATATATACAAACACACACACACACACAGAGAGAGAGAGAGAGAGAAAGAGCGATTTATTATGAGAGATTGATTTGCTCATGTGATCAAGGAGGCTGAGAAGTCCCACAATCTGCTGTCTGCATGCCAGAGTACCAGAAAAGCCTGTAATGTCATTATAATCAAACCCAAAGGCCTGATAACCAGGGAACCCACCAGTGTAAGTTGCAATCTGAGTCGGAAGACCTGAGAACCAGGAGCACTGTTGTCTGAGGGCCAGGAGAAAGGAGATGGATATCCCAACTCAAGCAGAGAAAAACCTTTTTGTTCTATTCAGGCCCTCAGGGAATTGGATGATGCTTGCCAGAATTGGGAAGACAGTTTTCTTTAGCAGTCTACTGATTCAAATGAAGTACCCTCACAGACACACCCAGAAATAATGTTCTATCAATTCTCTATGTATCCCTTATTTAGCCCAGTCAAATTGCTTATTACACCATCGATCATTACAACATCTTTCCAACCTGCCTGCTTTCCTGTCTCTTTTTCTTCTTAAAATATCAGTTGAGCCATTATTAGGAAACTAAACATTAAACTAGTTCTAGGTGGCTGGGGAGTGAAATGGAAAGGTGATTTTGAAAATAAGATTCAGTCCTTGCCCTCAAAGACCTTACACTTTAGTGAGGAAGAACATACTTTCTTTTTGTTATTTTTTTTTTGTAGACAATTCCATTCTGAGAAAAAAAAAAAAGAGTTTATTTGAGAGTATTGGGTAGCTGAAAAAGTTTTGGAATATCCACGGAGCCAGGTATAAACGCCACGTAGCCAGTTACTAGAACAGACAAGAAAAATGCCCTGTCCAACCACAGCCTGGCCTTCACTGCTATTGGTTTACAATATTCAGCAAGACCCTCTGCCAGAGCTGCTGCCAAGAAGAAATTCCTTTAACACCATACTCGGAAGAAAAACTGACCTTCCCCAAGTGAAATCTGTGACCTCCTGTTGCCTTTTTTTTTTTTTTTTCCCATTTCAAACCTCTTATAAGTATACCTACTTAGCAAAATGTAGGCCGTATCTCCTAGCTTAATTGCAAAGAAGTCTGGGAAATGTAGTTTTTAGCTTTGCAGTTTCTGCCACATAGGAAGTTGCATCAGAAGAGTTGGAATGGATAAAGAGGGAATGAATCCATAATATCCACCAGGAGATAAGTCAGCAAATAACCAGAGTGCATTGTATTTTAGTTAGAGCAGATAAGAGGGATATGGGAACACTCAGTGAAGACACCTGTTTCAGAGGAAGGTGTGGTATTCAGGGAAGTATCTTAGAGTGGGGTTACCCTTACTGAGTCTTTAAGGGTTTCATGGTTATATTAGTTGGGATACGGCAGGCATACATGGAGAAACAAACAGCTTCACAATTTTAGTGGCTTAAAACTTTCACACTGCAAAACACTATTCTGCAAAAGCTGCTCTATGTGTTTGTTGGGGGAAAACTCAATGGGGCCTAGTGCAAAATGAAAATATTGGGCCCCCTTTTAAAAGTATTGTCAACACAGTGATAGCAGAGCATTAAGCCAAGCATAGCCTGTCTAAGCTGGGAGTCTGTGGTCTTATAGGAGATACACTGTAAAACTGGCCCTGAGTGAGGTTCTGGGAGACTCTCTAGGTAAGATTTCTTATGTTATGAAATTCAGTAATTCAAACAGCTTCAATCTGTGGCTCTGCCATCTCAACACAGTCTTTTCTAAGACTGGGCAAGAGAGGAAGGAGGGCCACACCAGCATTTCACTGCATCAGCCCAGAAGTGATGCATATTTCTTTTGCTTACACTTCATTGACTAGAACTGATCACATGGCTTGCACTGACTACTGTGGCTAGAAAGCAGAGTTGCTTGTATGCCCAAGAAAGAGAAGACAGATCACAGTAAACCAGCAATATCAACCCAAGGGCTTAAAGAAAAGGGAATGACAAAAACAATATCATTGCTATTTGAAAATACCATCTGTATCTGAATATTAATAAATTTCATGTCCATTTAAAATTCAAGAAATGCATATGCTTTTTGCCAATCTACTCATTTGGAACAGAATCATCTCAAAGTTAAAAACATATATATTTTGCTAAATCCAAGTACTACCAGATTAATGAGAAACAACTAATGAAAAACTTTGAGTAGCAGTTAATGAAAAACACTTTAGAGCAAGAAAAAATGTTTTAGTATATGTCTACTAAAAAAGTTTTAGTATACATATGTCTTAAGATACAAATTATTGTATTGAAACCATAAGTATGTGAACACCTAGTGAGTAAAAATATTCTCTTGAATTTTTAATTCTCTATGTATGTATGAGTATGTAATTGAGAACATACTCAAATACATGTACTCAGACAATAAATGTCACTGAAATAATTCTAAAGGTTTTTACCTGCTTCTGCTCTGTGTTCTGGATTGTCTCTATCCATCATGTGCTCAGGTGTATTCAGATATAAAATCTGTTCTTAAATTTGGGAAAAGGTGTTTACCCTTTATGTCACTGATATCCTTTGTCTATTACTCTGATACTTTTTTTTTTTTTTTCCTGTTTTTGGCTGGGGCTGGGTTTGAACCCACCACCTCTGGTATAGAAGGCCGGTGCCCTACTCCTTTGAGCCACAGGCGCTGCCTTACTCTGATACTTTTAATTACGAATTAAAATCACCAAGTTCAATAATGTGCAGAAAATGAAAGGAGCTCAGATAAAGAGAAATAAATGAAGTTCACTGCAGACAGGTGGGGGAACTATTGACAGTTACATTTCTTTTATTCCCAATGAACTCATATTACTGTTGTGTACACTTAATTTGCACTCCTTTAACTTTACTCTGTTAAATTTAATCTTGCTCTTTTTGCCATTTCTTCTACTCTGGTATCGAACTGCTATTAGAATGTTTTATTTTTGATTTTGTTCTGTGCTTTATTGAAAAGAAAACTGGACATGAGAACAAATCCTGAGTCCCCAGAGCAAACACTTACCAAGTATGAAAACTTATCTTTTAGCCTTTCCTTATCTATAAAAGAGGAGTAATGATCATTAACATCATTACGATGATGAATGATTGACTGTTCCTCCATCTCAGTGGAGGGCAAAGATTTATACCTTGGAGTCCGATCCAGAGGCCAGCAAACTATGGCCCACATGTTGAATCTGACCCTTCATCCATTTTTGTAAATAATGTTTTATTAGAACACAGCCATACCCATTCATTTCTGTAATGTCTACAGCTGCTTTTCTGTTGCAGCAGTGAAGCTGAATGAATAGTAGTTGTAAGTGTTTACTCTCTGGCCCTTGAAAGAAAAAGTTTTCTAATCCTTGGTTATGGTCACCTAATAATGTGTTTTGAGAAAATTTAAAAATACTGCTATAAAGGGTATGAGGCTACCTTTTATAAAATTGTACTGTATATGCCACCTGGAAAATCCCCAAGGACGGTCTAACCCTGCTTTCAGCTGCTGAAAAGAGGAGCCTCATTCATCTTTTTCATTCCCGAAATGCTACCTGCAAGGCTGCTGCTGGCAGAGGTCGTTAAGCAAATGCAGATTCATGGCTCCATGATACCACATGTGAGACATTTGCACACATGTAAATTGCATTAAGGGCTGAAAATAATGTATATACTTTAGTGACCTTATGAAATTGTTCAGTCATCTGGACATTTTTCACTCTGTTTACCAGGAAATGTGAAATAGAGAATTGAGCAATTTTCTCCTCAGTTTGATCAATGTGGACTGGCAACCTGGATATCTTTAGTTTTGGGGTTTTTTTTTTTTAAGTCTCTTTTTCTCCACTGCTAGAATTTATTTATTTATTTTACAAAATTACTCAGTTAATTACTCTAATTTTCCAATCTATCTAACCATTGAAATCTCAGCCTGTTTGAATTTTACATGTGGTCGGGACAATTGAGGTCTGTTCCTAAAGTGTTAGCTTTTTTCGGCCTAGGATTCATGTTTGTTTATCTATCTGCTGCCTGGATTCTTTTGGTCTATAATCTAAACTGTTCAAATTTCACCTTGCAAGTACTATTACAAAAATGTAAAAGGAAAGGAGGAGAAAGATTGGAGTGAAAAACCATGAACTGAGGAATTTGGAGAAATCGTGCCCTGTTGGCTGAGGGAAGGTGAGGAGAAGTGCCTTGGAGGAGGCAAGCGGGTTGGGTAAGACCCTGGGTTAATGCTTTGGGAATAGTTAGGTAGGGTGTGAGGGGAAGTAGAAACAGCCAACACTTTAGAAGTCAGATCAGTGAGGAAGAGGGAATACTTTGAAAAGGATTAGTGGTCAACAGAGTCATATTCCAGAGTAACCAGTTGGGGAAAATAAAACAGTCTATGAATTCCCGCATTGTCCTAGTTTGAAGGAGGAAAGTAAAGCTGGTTCCATCAGGCCTGCCTGGGTCTGATGGGGAAATTTTCTCATTTGCTGTCACCTCTGCCTTTTAGGTGTTCATGAATTCTCCTGTTTGCAGGGTTGATAAACACCCTCCATGTTAAATAAAGGACAGGCTGTGCAGATGGGCAGATAGGGGAGGAGCAAACACTTAGGACATAGACAAGCGTCCTTGAGTGGACGTCGACAGACCACTGTGGGTTGACAGTCTTTAGTGGTGTCAAGGAAATATGTCTGGATAATGTCAATGGCTTCACAGCCCTGCTTCTCACCATGGACGGAACTTGCTTTAGGGGAGGATAGGTATCAGACCTTTCTGTTCACATAGCTTTTATCCTTCCTTTTTACTGTTCATTTGTATGAATGGTTTGTATATTTTGAAGAGTGGCTTTTGGACATGATAGTAAAGTAGTTTTGCAGTCTTTGTTTTTTGGACTCTCCAAGGTTACTACATTCTACAAAAGACCTTTTGAGATTCTGAGGAAGGAATTTGGTAGGAAGAATAATACATCAAATACTTCAAAATACCCACCAAAAGTGGTTGTTAGATTTTCTGGTTTAGAGTTTATTGGTAACTTCTGACATTAAAATGAAGGGGGGTGGGTGGGTGGAGGGAGGGTGATTGGTGGGACCATGCCTATGGTTCATCTTACAAGGGTAAATGTGAATCTTTCTAAATGTAGAATATAATTGTCTTAACACAATAACTAAGAAAATGACATGACAGGCTATGTTAACCAGTTTGATGAAAATATTTCAGATTGTGTATAGAACCGGCACACTGTACCCCATGACTGCATTAATGTACACAGCTATGATTTAATAAAAAAATGAATTAAAAAAATAAAATGAAGGGATCCGTGTTTTAGGACCAAGATTCAGAAAGCATTCAGAAGGATTTTCTTGTTGGTTGATTAATTAATTAGTTATTTTTAGATGAGAAGTTAAAAGTAGGTATAGCAAAGTACTAGAATATTACAGAATGATGGGTAAAGAACAATACAAATCCAAGTCTCAGGCACTAGGATTTTAGAAGGCATCAATCACAATTAAAGCCAAGAACCTCGTACTAACAGAGGAAGTAGGGATTAACCAGAGTCTAGTGGGTCAGGTCCTGAGGAGTCAGAAGGAGAGAGGTTATTGAAAGTCATTGGCTAGAGGGTAGAATAAATTCCTAAAAAGAAGGTTCTTCAAATGGCTGACACCCTTCAAAAGCCCAGCCATCCTCTGAGTGACCTTTTTTCAATCATAAGAGGTTTTCAAAATTTTGATGAGTGAATTCCTAAGGAATTAGTAGTTAGTTTGTATCCTGAAGAAAATATAGGTTAGCTTGGCAGCCTAGAGGGAATATGAGGTCATTCTAATTAAGAGGATTTACCTGAACCAGGATGGAAGTGGTATAAGTCTGGCATATCCTAAGACACTTAGCAAACTGGTATATTAAAAGCAATGTATTCCAAGTGTTGATATGAGTTCTAAGGGGCTCAGTATAGCTTTGATTTCTCTATTTTGGGGGGAGGGGTCTTTTCTTTGAATGTAGTATATAAACAACTTACCAACTTAGGTTATAAACCTGAAGGTTTATAAAGCCTACATCTTTTATCTTAAAATGGAAACCACACTGGTAGAATTACAG
>CAUYQV010085769.1:0-29147 GCA_963574575.1 Galagoides demidoff
AATGATTTCAACTTAACTCCATTCAATACAATATTGGCTGTGGGTTTGCTGTAGATGGCCTCTATCAGTTTAAGAAATGTCCCTTCTATACCAATTTTCTTAAGTGTTCTGATCATGAAGGGATGCTGGATATTATTAAAAGCTTTTAATGCATCAATTGAGAGAATCATATGACCTTTGTTTTTTAATTTGTTTATGTGATGAATTATATTTATAGATTGACATATGTTGAACCATCCTTGAGATCCTGGGATAAAACCCACTTGGTCGTGGTATATATGATTTGTTTGATGAGTTGCTGGATTCTGTTGGTTAGGATCTTGTTGAATATTTTTGCATTGATATTCATTAGTGGTTATTGGTCTATAATTTTCTTTTCTTGTTGGGTCTTTTTCTGGTTTGGGGATCAAGGTGATGTTTGCTTCATAGAATGTGTTGGGTAGTATTCCTTCTTTTTCTATATTTTGGTAAATATTGAGTAATATAAGTACTAGTTCCTCTTTAGAGGTTTGGTAGAATTCTGATGTGAAGCCATCTGGTCCCAGGCTTTTCTTTTTAGGGAGATTTTGTATAATTGATGGTATTTCAGAACTTGACATAGGCCTGTTCAACGTGCTTCCAGGTATTCATGTATTTCCTTCAGATTTTTGCATTTCTGAGAACAGTTTCTTGTAATATTCACTAAGGATTTTTTGAATTTCTGAGGAGTTTGTTGTTATTTCATTGTTCAACATTTCTGATTGATAAAATTATAGATTTTTCTCTTTTTCCCAGTTAGATTAACCAAAGGTTTATCTATTTTGTTGACCTTTTCAAAAAACCAACTTTTTGATTTATTGATCTGTTGTATAATCCTTTTGTTTTCAATTTCATTTAGTTCTGTTCTAATTTGGGTTATTTCTTTCCTTCTGCTGGTTTGGGTATTAGAATGTTCTTCCTTTTCCAGTTACTTAAGATGTCCCATTGGTTGTTAACTTCCTCTCTTTTTTTCTCTTGAGGAAGGCTTGCAGTGCTATAAATTTCCCTCTTAGGACTGCCTTTGTGGTATCCCAACAGTTCTGGTAATTTGTGTCTTCATTATCATTTTGTTCCAAAAATTTGGTAATTTCGTTCTTAATCTCCTCTATGACCCATCTATCATTCAGCATAAAGTTATGTATGAATATGCAGATTCCTATTGTTACTGAGTTCAATTTTTTTTCCATGATGGTCTGAGAAGATGCAAGGAATAATTTCTATTCTTTTAAATTTGCTGAGGTTAGACTTGTGACCTAAGATGTGATCAGTTTTAGAGTATGTTCCATGGGCTGATGAGAAGAATGTGTATTCAGTTTTGTTGGATGAAATGTTTGTAAATGTCAAACCAGATATCTGCTGTATACAAGAATCTCATCTTACTTAAAAGATAAATAAAGACTCAGGGTGAAGGGATGGTCATCTATATTTCAGGCAAATGGAAATCAGAAAAGAGCAGGTGTTGCAATTTTATTCGCAGATACAATAGGCTTTAAACCAACAAAAGTATGGAAAGATAAGGATGGTCACTTCATATTTGTTAAGGGTAGCACTAAACATGATGTGACTTCAATTATTAACATTTATGCACCCAACCAGAATGCCCCTCATTTTATATGGGAGAATCTAACCAACATGAGTAACTTGATTTCCTCTAGCACCATAATAGTCGGAGATTTTAACACTCCTCTGGCAGTGTTGGATAGATCCTCCAATAACAAACTCAGCAAATAAATTTTAGACTTAAACTTAACTATTCAACAATTGGATTTAAAAGACATCTACAGAACATTTCATCCTAACAAAACTGAATACACATTCTTCTCATCAGCCCATGGAACATACTCCAAAATTGATCACATCTTACGTCATAAGTCTAACATCAGCAAATTTAAAAAAATAGAAATTATTCATTACATCTTCCTGGGCCATTATGGAATAAAAGTTGGATTCATTAACAATAGGAATCTGCATACTCATACAAAAACATGGAAGCTAAATAACCTTATGCTGAATGATAGCTGAGTCATAGAGGAGATTAAGAAGGAAATTTTTAGAACAAAACAATAATGAAGACACAAATTATAAGAACCTCTGCGATACTGCAAAGGCAGTCCTTAGAGGGAAATTTATAGCATTTTTTTTTAAGCCACTGTGAAGGGAATTGTTTCCTTAATTAGCTGCTCATCTTGGCTGTTATTGGCATATACAAAGGTTATTGATTTCTGGACATTGATTTTATATTCTGAGACATTGTTGTATTTTTTGGATCACTTCCAGGAATCTTGTGGTTGAGTCTTTGGGGTTCTCTATGTATAAGATCATACGATCAGCACAGAGCGAGAGTTTGACCTCCCTGGCACCCATTTGTATGCCCTTTATTTCCTTCTTTTGCCTGTTTGTATATACTACAACTTTCAGCACTATGTGGAATAGTAGTGGCATTAGAGGACAATCTTGTCTGGTTCTAGTTCTAAGTAGAAAAGCCTTCAGTTTTACTCCATTCAGCATAATATTAGCTGTTGGTTTGTTCTAGATGGCTTTGATCAGATTAAGAAATGTATCGTCAATATTCTTAAGTGGTCTACCTAGAAAATGATGCGGAATTTTATCAAATGCTTTTTCTGCATCTATTGAGAGGATTATATGATCTTTGTTTTTGCTTCTATTGATAAGTGAATTGCATTTATGGATTTGTGTATGTTAAACCAGCCTTGCATCCCATGATCCCTTGATCATGATAAATGACTTTTTAATGTGCAGCTGTAATCTATTGGTTTGGATTTTATTAAGAATTTTTGCATCTATATTCATTAGTGAAATTGGTCTGAAATTCTCCTTTTATTTGGGCCTTTTTCTGATTTTGGTATCATGATGATGTTTGCTTCATAGAAAGTGTTGTGGAAGATTCCTTCCTTCTCAATATTTTGAAATAATTTCTGCAGTGTGGGTATAAGCTCTTCTTTGAAAGTTTGAGAGAATTCTGATGTGAAGCCATCAGGACCAGGGCATTTTTTGGTTGGGAGATTTTTTATTGTTTCTTTGATCTCAGTTCTTGAAATTGAAGAGATTTATTTCTTCTTGATTAAGTGTAGGGAGATGGTGTGATTCCAGATATTGATCCATTTCTTCCACATTGTCAGGTTTCTGGGCATAGAGTTCCTTATAATACTCAGAGATGATCTCTTGTATCTCTGTGGCATCTGTTGTTATTTCCCCTTTATCATTTCTGATTGAGGTTATTAGAGATTTTACTTTTATGTTTCTAGTTAATCTGGCCAAAGGCTTATTTATTTTTTCAAAAAACCAACTTTTTGCTTCATTAATTTTCTGAATGATTCTTTTGTTTTCAATTTCATTAATCTCTGATTTAATTTTGGATATTTCTTTTCTTCTGCTGGGTTTAGGGTTAGATTGTTCTTCTACTTCCAATTCCATAAGAAGGTTTGTGAGTTTGTTGATGCACTCTCTTTCTGTTTTTTGAATGTAGGTATCTAATGCAATAAATTTCCCTCTTCAGACTGCTTTTGCTTTATCCCACAAGTTTTGGTAATTTATGTCTTCATTGTTGTTATGTTTGAAGAATTTAACAATTTCATCCTTTATCTCTTCCTGAACCCAATTATCATTCAGCATAAGGTTGTTTAATGTCTAAGTCTTTGTGTAGGGATGGATGTTTTGGTGGGAGTTGAGTTCCACCTTTATAGCCTTGTGGTATGAGAAGACACAAGGTATAATTTCTATTCTTCTAATTTTGCTGAGGTTTGATTTGTATTTTAGGATGTGGTCAATTTTGGAGTACACCATAGGCTGATGAGAAAAATGTATATTCTTTAACTTTGGGATGGTGTGTTCTGTATATGTCTATTAATCCCATTTGTTTTGGGGTCACATTAAGGCCTCTGTATCTTTGTTTAGTTTCTATTTAGAGGATCTGTCCAGTTCTGTCCAAAGGGTGTTAAAGTCCCTGACTTATGGTGGTATGGGATATCATATTGCTCAGACCCATCCAGGTTTGTTTCATAAATCTGAAAGCACTTAAGTTGGGTGCATAAATATTTTAAATTGAAATGTCTTCTTGTTGTATTGTTCCTTTGAGTAGCATAAAGTGTCCATATTTGTCTTCCTTAACTTTAGTCACTTTAAATCTTGCTCTTAAACTATCTTTAACTGTTTTCCATCCCTAAACCCTGAGTCTTGATTTGTCCTTCAAGGCTAGATGTGTCTCCTTGAGACAGCATATGGATTGCTTGTGCTTTTTTCCCAATCATCCAGCCTGTGCCTCTTCAGTGGTGAATTCAGTCCAGTGACATTTATTGAGAGAAAAAGAGTGGTGGAGTTCTATTCATTTCATTTTGTGAAAATCCATTGTGTAGTTTTATCCTTTGGATCATTGTGGAAGCTAAGTTTGGACCTTTAGTTTCTGGGTGTTTACTTTGCTGGTGGTCCATTGTGGTAGTCAGTGTTAAATATAGATCTAAGTATTTCCTGTAGAACTGGTCTTGTTGTGGTGAATTTCCTCAGTGCTTGTATAACTGCAAAAAATTGATTTATCCATCAATTTTGAAGATTAGTTTAGTGGGATGCAGAATTCTGGGCTCAAAATTGTTTTATTTAAGAATGGTGAAGGTGAATAACCATGCTCTTCTGGCTTGGAAGGTTTCCGTTGAAAAGTCTACTGTCACCCTAATGGCTCTGTCTCTTTAAGTCAGTGCTTATTCCTGGTTGCTTAAAGAATTTTTTCTTTCAATTTGACTTTGGATAGGTTCATTACAATGTGTCTTGGGGAGGCTTTGTTTCAGTCAACAGGATGAAGGTTCAATATCCTTCTGAAAGGAGTGTGTTGGGGTCTTTAGTAAAACATGGGAAGTTTTCATTTATGATAATCTCCAATAGGGCTTCCATTCCTTTGGGACAATCTCCTTCCCCTCTAGGAATCCCTATTATTCATATGTTTGAAGACTTCATGGAGTCTCATACTTCTCTAAGTACCTATTCTGCTTTTTCTCTCTTCTTTTCTGGCTCTAACTATCTGGGTTAATTCAAAAACTTTATCCTCTATCTCTTCAGGTTCTTTCTTCTCCATGGTCTAACCAATTTTTGATACTTTCTTCTGCATGTTTACATTCCCTGATTGTCTCCTTTATTTCCTTAAGCTTTGCCATATCCTTTCTATGTTCTACATATCTATCATCTTACTTTTCTATCTTTCCATTTTCTCATCCATTCCTTTTATTGTCTTTATCATCCATATTTTAAATTCCCTTTCTGTAAAGTCCATTAATTCTTTATAAGTGGACTCTTTTGCAGTAGCTGCCTCATGGTCCCTTGGGGAGATTCCTCTGTTTTGGTTTTTCATATTGCCTGAATTTTTCTGTTGGTTCTTTTTCTTTGCCTCCTTATTCTCCTTTTTCCTTCTTAGTGTCTCCTTTGTTTCAAACAGAAGTCCTTGCTCTTGATGATAATGTGTTGCAATATGTCACCCAGATACCAGCTGGAACTGTAGATTTTTTAGGAAACAGAGAGCACAGTCAACAACCTCTGTGGTCCTTATTCCAAATTTAGTTGCCTTTGGTCACCTGATAGATTCCTCAGCATTCAGATTCTACCAGGTTGAGATCTTAAAGCTCACAGGATCCTTCAGGGGCAGATTCCATAGTGCCCCCTGACTCCAGTTCTCATGGGGAGCAGGAGTCCCTCAGCCTATCTCAAGAGTGCAGTTCCACTCTTGGCAGACAGAATTAAGATGGCTGTGCTTTAGGCTCCTGCTAAGACCTTCTCATGGTCTTCCCATAATGGCTGCCCCCTGGCTGCTGAGACATTCTCAGTATGGCTGCCCTGCTAGCCACCAAACCTATGGAAAATCCACTCCAACTGACATTCAAATCTTGTTGCTGTATACTGTTAAAATCCACCCACTCTTCCAAGCTTTCCACTCAACAAGCATCTTCACCCAACAACTGAAAACTCTGGAAAGGCTTCTTCTCAACCCAGACCTCCATGGGGGCTAGCTGATCTCAGCCAATTGTAATCACTTTCTAACTCATCAGACTTTCACTGCTCTGGATCATATGCTCTATCCAGGTCACCACCTCCTCACTCTTTTCCCTGAGCTATGACTCTGGGTAAAGTCCCTGCTCCAGGTATGGCTGGGTTCTCTCTTTTTCCCCAGTCATTCTAAGAGAGCTCAGTTGAATAATCCTTCTGGTCTGCCATCTTGCTCCCCACCTCTATATTCCCTTTTAACTTGCTTTCTCTCAGTAGTTCAGAAGGACAAGCACAGTCTCCCTATGCTCTACACACTTTCCTGGGTCTGGCCACACAAGTGATGCCCCATACTTACCAGGGGACAGGATGGCCAGTGTTGAATAGCATCTGCCTTTCTGCCTCTGGCAAGCCTGTGTCCCAGAAAAGACATTTACTCACAACCAAAAAGCATATAGTTTCATCCCTGTGTTCTTTTTCTTAACTGTGCACCTGGGAAATCATTTGGAGAAAGATCCCAGCAAAGATTGCCAGTTTCCATAGACAGGTGACCTTGAGGAAAGAAGGCACAAGTCTCAGTGTCCAAGTCTTGGCTTGGGCTCTGATAGAGATTGCAGAATTATTACTTAACTAACAGTTTCTTTTTGTCTCTTCTTTTATAAAATAAGGAAAGTAAAATCTACTCTATTAGACAGATGAGAAAACTGAGGATAAAATCAGTAATATATGTGAGCTGACTATTGGCTTTGCAAAAATCACAATAAATTAGGACACTATTGCAATAACAATGATTGTGATGGAAAGATAAGGAACCCCTTATCTCCCCCAAATCCAAAATGTCTTATGAATCTTTACAGAGTGATTATAATCTTAATATTTGTAAAGAGTTTTACAGAACATTTTTACATAAATTATGCTACTTAATCCTCACATTGCCATTAAAATATGCATGATTATTTTTCCATTAAGAAAAAAAAAAAGAAACTGAGTTACAAAGAGGTTAATCGCCTTAGACTGCTCAGCTGGTTACAAGACATTAACTGAGTTCTTTTGATTCTCACTTTCTTTTTATAATACTACTGTTCCAAGAAAGGGGTGGCAGAAAAAAAGGGTGCATTGAAAGTATTACATTCAATACTCTGTTATTTATTCAAGACAAAAATGCCCTGTGGGCATATAATATTTTCAAATTCTTTTCATAAAACCAAATTATCCTTGAAAATTATTAAAAGATTTTATTCAGATTCACATATGCATTATCCTGATTAATATTTCCTGCAGAGGTTATTAACTACCATAAAGAATATTTTTACCATTCTGCTAGTTAAATAGATTTCCTCATTATAAAAACAAAAATGATATGTGGAAGTAGATAGCAGCCTCAGTAACTGCAACTAAAACAGGACGTAAAGACATAGATGAAAAGGTTTAGATCTAAATGAGATACTTATTCAGAGGTTGTATAAAGTATCAGCAGCTTTTTAGCAATAATGGGTTTGTTTGAGGATGATTCTTAGGTATAGCCTTATTAAGAGTTTTATTATTGATGAGTAGAATACAGTAGAAATCTTAAAATAAAATACTGGGTATATATTACCAAAATATCTTATGAAGCTATTTTTCTAAATAGCAAAATTTTTTAATTAATAAAACTAATTTGATATTTAAACTAATAATAACAGGCCCAAGGGAATCTGTTTTGCTTATAACACGTACAAAAAGGATTATTCATCCGTTCCCTGCCCCCAGGGAGGATGAAATATGTGTGAAAATTAAACAGTGCTTGGCAGATGGACATGTCTGAAGTCTGGTAACAAATGGTAGAGTAAACATTCACAGGACTGTCCTGATGGCATCAATGTCTTATTGCTCTTTGCAGTAAATCCTGCTTTGATCCTCAGTAGTCACAAATTAGATTACAGAATCAGCATTTGGCAAATCTTAGCCTCCTTTTTTCCCCAGACTATCAATTCATCCTTGAGATCAGAAAAGAACACAGGAAGGCGACAAGGCAATACTCTTCCTTGCCATCTTTGCTGAAACCAGAAAAGTGAGAATATTGTCTTTTATTTTTTGAAGAAAATAGCCTATCTTATTGTAGTAATTACAGATTCCCAGGCCTTGCCTACTGGTGGGCTCCAAAATTGGTTTGACATCTTGAAAGGTCTTGCTAATCTGGAGAGACTATTCCTCCCAGGGCCAGCTAATTCCTGGAGAAAGCACAGGACTTCCCTAGGACACATCTCTCATCTGCAAACCAACCAATCCAGATAGACTTACTATCTCCTTTATCTAACTCTCAAACCAAGCCAATATGTCCCTGACCTGAATCATCTCAGGGCCAAGTATTGGATAACCACTCCTATAGGAGTGCAGCAAAATTATTCAGACTAGCCAATGCTAAGCTGTTTACCCCTGTCTTGCCTTTCTGGTTATACTTGCCCCTACTCCTTTTGCCTCCTGGTCAACCCTGGTGCTTGCTATGTGACCCTGCATAGTATAACAACTTCTCTGTCAAAGGTCATTGTTCTGTGTCTGTCACTTTACCACACACAATTAAAACAAATGCCAGGTATAAATTCTGTAGTACCATGGAAGTTCTGTTGGGGAAAGGGAAAGCAGTTAAGACCCAGTTTCCAATTCCAGCTATTTGATAAAACATATGCCTTAAGCAAATCTCCAAGATCCAGGAACCTCATGAGAGTTGAAAAATAAGTGATTTGTGAAAAAATAGATCAAACTAGATAATCTGCCTTATTCCCAGAGTTAATATTCTATTGCTATGCATGCATTAAAAAACTTCATCTAAAATACTTACCATCTTTAAATTAATATTTTTTAATTTGGGAAGCTATTGCTGAACTCACCAATGAATTTCCAAGTCACCTCATACAATGGATCCCAAGCCTAGGTGATCACCAATATCATCAAGGGAATTATTTAAAGTTATAGACGCTCAGGCTTGAACAACAGCCTACTCACCCCTCAGAATTGGTTTATTTGAAGAGCTCTATGATTTAAATCAGTGGTCCTCCACCTTTTTGGCACCAGGAACCAATTTCATGGAAGACAATTTTTCTACAGATGGGGAGCAGGATGTGTGGGAACAGTGGGAGAGGAGATGTTTTTTAACAGGCCATGGGACAGCATCTGTCCATGGCCTAGGAATTGGTGACCAAAGATTTAAATAATCAGTCAAGTTGGGGATCACTGCTAAAATTGAAATTATTAAGTTTAGTTAAAATTATTGAATCTCACAATCACAGCTATACCCAGAACTTGGGATCCACAGCATCCCAAGAAAACTGAGACCAAAAACTGAGTTTTCCAAAGAAGTTTTCTTACATTGTGTGTGGAAAAGTAGCAGTAACAGTGATGCTGGACCTATGCAATCCAGATTGCTAAGTGACTTTTAAAAGGTTAAAAAAAAAAAAAGGTAGGTAGCAGAGGTAAAGCATGAACCAAGTTCTTCTGACTTCAAATCCAGTGCCAGACCCACCCTATCACCAAACCTTCCCACCATTCAAATTTATACAATAACTACTTGGTCAAGCATCTACTATGTCGAAGACCCACCACATACGTAGTAGTAGCTAACATTTTGGGGGTTCTGGTAATATATCAAGCACAATTTTAAACACTTAAGAAGAATTTTTTAATCTACAGAACAAACCTATGCGGTTGAGACTAATGCTACCCAAATTTTATACATGGAACAACTGAGGCACAGAGAGGATAGATAGCAACTTGCCCATGGCTGCACTGCTAGTGACAGGGTGAAGATCAGAACCCAGGTGGTCCTCTCTGAAACCTAAGCTCCAGTCACACTGAACAATACTGTGTGGAGAGCTTTTCCCAAATATCCTAGAATTCAGGGTGCTGCCTGTACCTTCTTCTATCCTCCTGAGCAAACGGGCTCAGGATCTTGAGCCACTTACCCAGCATCACACAGAGTAGTAAAAAGAGTGGTTTAACAGTGTCTATGCCGGGACACTTTTACATGCAAGTGTGAGAAAACGTAATGGACGTCAACTAAAAAGGAATATATTGGCCCCCATAACTGGAAAGCGTAGGTACAGCTTGATTGGAGGGTTCAAATGAAGCCACTTCAGGACCTGAGTTTCTTGGGCTCTGCTTCACCTAGCTCAGTGCTGATTGCATTTTCTGTCCCCTTGAGGAGCTTCATCAGAAAACCCACTCATTCAGAAAACAATCCACTTCACAGTAGCTGGAAAGCAAAAGTTTTTGCCCTAAGTCTGTGTGTCCACAAATGAGGGAATCACGCAGGGGGTGTAATATACCGTTGGCTTAGCCAGGATGCAGAGGCCGACAGCCAAAAATAACAGATGCCCACTGCAAATCAAACCCAGCTTAGCCTGCCTCCCTGCAAGTAACATATTATTTGTGAGCACATTGGTGTGTTTCTGCTGGAGTCCTGCAGCGCTTTCTTCATATAATCTGCAGTTTGAAAGCTTTTCACTGAAATCCAAGAAGGAGATGTGCTTGTGTTGCTGGGGATGGCGTCCCTGCGCCTGCCCCCTCGGGCCCACACTCCCTCTGCTGTGAGGACGTCGCCCACCAGGCGCGGACGCTTCCACTCATCCAAGCGGTGTGTTCTCTCGGGGTCCCTGCTCAGGACCCATGTCCTCTCAGGTCCCGGACGCCTCAGATTCTGCAGGCTACTCCAGGCTCCTTACAGAGGGAGTCTACGCGTTCTCTAATCTAGCACCCACCTCAGCTGTCACCTCTCCACCAACCTCTCCTAATCTGCTGAGAAATCTTTACCAGGTACCAGGAATGGGGGCTGGGAGACTGGAGAGAAATCTCGGTTCTCTTCAAACGTCCGACTTTCAGACATGTGGCTTAGTCTTTCTACACCCCCAAAGACCTAAAGTTTTGTAAAGCCAAAGCCCCAGAAGATCAGCCTACTTCCCCCGCCTCCTCCCTTCCCTCCCCTACGAAGAGCAAAGAAGAGAAGGGAAACAACAGCGACCACTCCTGGCAGCGATACCTCCCACCACCCCCCCATCTACCGGTGCACACAGGTGCCAGGGGGTAGCCTGGGCACTTTGCACAGCTCTTGTTTTTCACAGTTACCTACTCTGTCCCACCACTGCACCAACAAGGAAATCAAATCACAGACAGGGGAAGTGACTTGCCGCCCAACACAACGCTGAGAGCCTGGGTTCCCTCTGATCCACTCTTCAACCCTTTTCCCCTCTGTAACAGGGAATGTGGTTCCCACATCAGCTGACTGACAGCTGGCTTAGCCAATAGGGGACTCAGATGGAAGATTGGGGGCGGGGATGAGGAAGAAGCAGGGAACCTTCTCTCCAGCTTCTCCTCCGACTTCCAGCTTCTCTGGAAGATGCTGAGTTTTCTCTGGGGCTGTAGCCCGCCCTAGACATGCCCTGTAGTCCTGCCTTATGTGGGTCCCTGCTCTGGGCTATGGTAATGGAGATGACCAACTATCTGGGTTTACCTGAGAAGGAAGGGTTTCCTGGGACGCAAGCCTTTCGGCGCTGAAACTGAGAAAGTTCTCAGCAAACTGAACAACTGGTCACCCGAGTGGTAACATCACCACCTCCTCTTAACTCCTCAGCTGCCTGTTCAACCTAAGGGTGGCAGTGCCTGCCTGCAGCCAGCTCCTGAGTCTCTCACTGTCCCCTGTGTGGTTTCTCAGACACCATCACCTGTTCCACCCATTCCCTTCATTTATTTCCTTCTATTGTAAAAACAGTAGAACTCCCATAGTTGGCCGCCTCCCTACACTGACCCCCTCCTTAAGTCGACCTAATTTTCATACACCAGACATGGACCACGTGTACAGATCAGTCCACTAGGCCTCCTTCCTTATGTTGACCACCTCTGTATGTTGCCCAATTTGTTTCAAGTCCCTTGGGTGGTCAACTTACAGAGGTTGTACTATATTTGAAATTGTTCCTATTTACCTGGTTAGAATAGGATTTTAGACTGGTATTTCCTTTCTCTACTTTGTTCTTCATACTTCAGGGAGGGATGAGATAGGGACAACAGCAGGTGCGTCTGATACGGTTACCCAGCTAGTAAGCAGAAGAGGTATTTTTACCAAAGGCTGAACTCTTACCACAACAGTGCATTCAATCAGGAGAACAGGGAGCTGCAGCTTAAAGAAAGTGGTTTCTCCACACCTGCCTGCCCCTACCTGTATAATTTCACCATCAGGAAGTATAATTTTATTTTACCTTTGTTTTGAAGGATTAAGTTATAGTAACACAGCTTACAAGTGAGTTATTTTTAGCTGGAGCAAATAAAACACAGCTTCTGTGTGCTCTTCTGAAGTAGAGTGGGAAGGAAGGAGGGGGAGGCTGCTGTTCACTGCTCCGTGGAGTTCTGCTGAGAGACCCAAAGCTTCTGTTTGAAAAGCAAGCAGTGATTACACTTATGGTAATGGCAGAGGCCTCCAGACACAGTCCAGGAGCTCCATTTATTGGTTGTGAGTACAAATCACTGCATACTTCCTGTCTGACCAATAAAATGACCCCCACCAGGGACTGCATCTGTAATTCACACTGTGTGTACAGCTGCTGCTATAGTAATAAGAAACCAGGACTGTTTTGTCTTTTTAAATTTTAAGTTCATTTTTTCTGGTCAAATACACATCCTATATTTGAAAGAAAATGACTCAAAAGTAAGAAATACTGTCTCAGATATTCAAATGCAATCAATATAGGCTCGTCTGAAATATGTTTCAAAATAGGGATGTCAGCATGTGTTTATTACCTAAAACTAATTGTCAGTTGTGAATTGTACATATTTCAAGGCAAAAGGATGTCCTTAGGTATGTTTCAGATCAACATGCCTCTGATTCATATTTAATTTTCTTGCAAATATTGAAACAGAGGCAACTTCACACTGAGCAATGAGTTACCAAGTTGGATCCAACAGCTTCTAAAAGCCAGTGGTCTGATGTGTCCAAATTCACAGTAGCCAGCTGCTAGGTTTTATTTCAGTTAGACACGTCATTGAGCAGCCTGAACTTACAAAAGCACAGCAAGAAATTGTTTTGTTTTTTTTCTTCCACTGCTGTCCCCAAAGGAGCTATATGATGACCTTCCTTCTTGCCCCTTCCAGACATCTAATGTAGGAGCCATAGTTTTCCAGCCATTTTTAGGTCTGAAAACTACAGTCTAGTTTGGTCAATATAACATTTCATCCAAGCTGATGCTCAACTCCTCCTGCCTGGGGGGCTAACCTTAAGGACCCAGAGTTGGAAAGGCCTGAAAGGAAACTGAAAGGTCAGTTTCCCCTGGGGTTGGAGCAGAGGAAGACAGAAAAGGGAAAGGACCTCCACTCCTCTCAGCTGATTCAGGTCCCACTTGGTCGCTGCCAGGCCCCACTGCATAGCTGTCTGCCCTGAGAGAGCTGCTCTTTCTGCCTTCTGCCCTGCAGCCCACAGGGGGCTCTTGTCGCAGTGGCCCCTTCACCTGGCAGGCTATGACCTTGCTCTCAGTGAGATGGCTCAAGCCTGGCTGCTTTCCAAACTAGCCACTTGACATCCTTTTATGCCAGACAGTGGCAGGGGAGTTCTCCTTACCATTGCTTTTTCTCTTGCACTGAAAAGCACAGGGCACAGATCTGCAGAGGGAAATGCTGATTCTGTGTCCCATGCCCAATCCTATGAACATTTTTCTTAAAGCCCACCTTCACGTGGCTTGGGGGTGAAGGTTAGAGGGTTCCTTTCATTTTCCTGGAGAAAAACTATTTCATCCCTCTACCCAGACTGAGAACTCTCTAACCTGGGACTTTGCAAATACCTCCAGACTTCTGTTTAAATGAAGGACAGGCTCTCAGTAGCGGGTCTGGTTTTGCTGCTGTTTAAGGGGTTAAGTCCTGCTCCTCCCACTTGCTTACTTACTGTTCCCACTTTTAGGACTTTAAATGCAATCAAACATAAAAAGAATAGCTCCATTCCACAGAACCTTTGCAATAAAATATCATGAAAGGCATTTTCTCCCAAACTGATGCAACTAAGCACCGCCTCCCTTCCAGTTTAGGTGGCCCTCAGCGAATCAACTGATCACCAGACACCCCCCGCCCAGTGCAATCACCACCCCACCCCCACCAAGCAGGGAAGCAGGCCTCTTCTCCCAAGCCTGCCAATCAGGATAAATGCTATTCTTTTTTTTTTTCAGATTAATATAAGAGTACATACTACTAGGTTACATTATTTATGTTTGTTAGGTAAAGTACAAGTTGGAGTTGAGCCCTTCACCCAGGAGGTGTGCCATATACCCTTACATTGTGCCCACTAGGCCAGAGCTTTCCACATTCCTTCCTGACTCCCTCCCCTTCTGTTTCTCCCCCTTCTCAAATTTAATTATGTTCTTCTCTCGTGGGTGTGTACTTGTTCATCTACTAGTTTCATGTTAGTATTGAGTACATTGGATGCTTGCTTTTCCATTCTTATGATACTTTACTTAGGAGGATGTTGTCCAAATCCATCCAAGATGTAAAGTCTCCATCTTTCTTTATGACTAGATAACATTCCATGGTATACACATGCCATAGTTTATTTATCCATTCCTGAGCTGATGGACACTTGGGTTGTTTCAACAACTTGGCAATTGTGAATTGAGCTGCAATAAACATTCGAGGGCAAATGCCTTTTTCTTTTTAATACCCATAGGGAGTGCATATAGTGGAGTCCTGGTCTGGGGCAGTAGAGTGAGGGCTTTCTGCTGAGAGAGAAAAGACTGGTTCTGAGCTTTCAGGGTGCACTGGCGGCCACAGGAGAGTGGCTGGGGTAAAATATGGCCCCAGGCTGTGGGGACATCTAGACCATGTTTGGACTGTGCTGAAGGTTGGGGAAACAGCTCTGGATATATTTAACTTGTTCTAAGTGGTTCAGAAAAAAATTATATATACATGTATGTGTATATGTATATATGTATGTATGTATGTGTATCTACACTTACATATGTGTGTGTGCAAGAGAGAGAACAAATGATAAAGCAAGCAAGGCAACACTAACAACAGGTGAATCTGGGTAAGGTGATTATAGGTGTTCTTTGTACTATTTGTATTTTTCACCTTTCTATAAATTTAAAACTATTTCCAAATAACATTTTTAAAAAGGATGCCCTTTGAATCTCTACTATAGCAACGGTGATCAGTGAACTGCATTCGTTTCCCTTCTTTTTCATTTTGTTTCCCTTCCATTTTGTTTCTGCGTTGTATATAGTACATATATTCTGTCCTCACTTCCCAATTTCCACATTTTCTTTAGACTTGGTCTTACAATTAAATATTGCCAGTGCTGACTACCAGTCTCCTTGCTCTGATTTTTTTTTTATCATCTCTTAACTAATTGAAGGTTCTTCTAAGTGGATTCCTTAAGAAGCAGTCATGGGAACAATATCCCCAAGTTATTGCATTGAAACACAGTTTTTATGTAGTCTTTATGCTTAAAGAGCATCTTGCCCAAGGATAAGATCCAAGATGCCTAGAAATGGCTTCATTGTTCTCTGGTAGTAAATGCAACTTGGAGCAATCTGCTGTCAGCTGATTTTCTTCCACCCCCTAAAAAAAAAAAAAACTTGGTCTTTTTTCTCTTGGCTATCCAAAGCCTTTTTCATTGCTATTTTAAAGTCCAATTACTTTAATAGGGTATGTCTCTGAGGTGACTGATCTGGGCCAACTTTCTCTGGAACACAGCACCGTTTTTCAATTTATAGATTTTAGTCTCTAATTTCAGGAAAATTCTCTTGAATGATCTCTTTGAATATTTATTGTATTTCATTCTTTTTTTCTTTTAAAGAGACTAACTATATGCATGATGGCTGGCCTTTGTCTTTTTTTCTGTAGCTGTCATGGGATAAAATATAGGTGATTTTCCTGGGTTGGCAGCTGCTGGCTCCTAACTCCATACACTTGTTCAAGTGGAGGTTAATTGAGCCAGGGTCTATACGATAAGCAGACTGAACACCACAGCATCCCTCCAGAATTGGGCCTCAGTCTCCAATAATGCGCTTCTCTCTTCTCCTGCCATCAGATTGAGCAGCTGTCCCTCAACGTAGTGTTATTAGAAAGGGGGGCTCCAGTAGGGATAGGGGCTCCCTTCTCATTGTTTTATTTTATGAAGACTCAATATTTCCTTCTTTCTCAGTACGACAAAATTATCCATGAAAACTACAAACATGATTTTATGATTAGTATTTTTGGTTTTTTGTTTAAGTTGGTTTTTATTGAGATGGGGTCCCACTCTGTAGGCAGGCTGGAATACAGTGCCATGATCATAGCTCGCTGCTGCCTCAAACTCCTAGGCCCAAGCCATCTTCCCACCTCAGCCTCCTGAGTAGTAGCTAGGACTACAGGAATGTGCCACTCTGCTCAGTTAATTGTTTTTTCTGAATTTTGTAGGGGGAGGTCTTACTATATTGCCCAGGCTGGTCTCAAGCAATCCTCCCTCCTTGGCCTCTCAAAGTGCTAAGATTACAGATGTGAGCCCCTGTTCCTGGTATTGGTGCTTGTTGACATGTACTCTATTTTTTTTTTTTTTTTTTACTTTTTACAGTTTCATCATCTGTAAAACGAGGTCAATAAAATACATCTTGTGGGAGCGGTTGTAAGGATTAGCAACAAGATATATAACCTCCAGCTATGGTGTGTGGCATACAGTAGGCGTTTGACAGCTGGATAGATGTTGCTCTTTCTGTCATCTTACTCCTTTGCTTCACTCAACGGAAAGCAAAAGTGAATTTGGCAATTGAACCTGTCCCCCAGGTGACAGAATTATAGAAAGGCAGTTTAAAACACAACCTTTCATTTGATTTCAGCTCAACTTAGAAAACCCAAACTTTAGTGCATTCTACTTTCAATTGTAAATAATATTTTTTTAAACAGAGTAGGAGAAATATTTATATTTATTACTGTGATGAACCATTAATCTGTTTAAGAAATATATCTTGAAAAGTGGTTTTGAAAAATCACTAACATGCTAAACAGTAAAATCCAACAAGACATAGTGAATATTGCCCAGGTTTTGAAGTCACAACTGCCAAACCATAAGACTTGGGATTCAGCTACATAACTCTTTCAAACCAGATTTCTCATCTGTGAAACTGCACGTATTTGTCTCCTAGGATGTTCTTTTATGTAAAAGAAGAAATGTGAAGAGGCTATACAATTTTAATTATTACTACTCTATGTACCAAAGTATTAATATTATAAAAATAACTCTGTGATTCACTATTCATGCTTATGATTCCAGATTCCTATAGTTTCTATAGTCACCAGGGCTCAGCTTGGGAGTCACTCAGAGTAGGAATGATTACCTTTGCCTAGGCGTTACCTAAGCCCCTGGGAGCTAAAAAGGGAGGCAGGGCTACCCGAATTGCAACACACTTTTTAATAATGGCTTTGACGTCTATTAATGTTCCCTTTGCATGAAGAGTTGCAGCACGTGGTTGGAGCAGGCAGGCATCCTCAGATCAGTTCAGCTGGCACAAAGGCCTACTAAGGAACTGAATCCAAAGAACACTGGGCACAAGACTCCTGCACCCATTTCCAGGGTGAACAGTCAATTAAATCTCTACCATTGCAGCTGGAGAAACATCTTTTCCAATTGTCATTCCCTCAGTGTTCTATGGCTAACTATCCATACATGGTTCCTGCAGCCAGCCAGCTGCTTGTCATCCAGAATTCCTCTGAGAAAAAAATGCCTTTCTCTGAAAATCTCTTTGGGTATGAAATTCTTATAAGCTCCGTGAAATCATGTGCTGTAGGATTCCAGGTGTGGTGCCTCATTGTGGTGATCTCTGGATAATGCAGTTGACAGAAGATGTGTTCATACAGAGACTCGAGGGAGCGGTTTGTGTTTTCTACACATCACACTGTAGGGACATAGGAAATCAGTGGTGCTACCATGTTTGCGCTTCTCATCCATGACTTCTAAGCACAGTGTACAGCCATTCCTCTGTGCACTCACCTTACCCAAATCAAGCCATATGTCAAAAGAGTCAAAAAAGAGCCATGCGACAAATGTCCTCTCTTTTTTTCCTTCTTGGGACTATTCAACATCTGCTGGGTTTACTTCACTGATTTTATTTAAAGGCAATTTTTTTGTGTGCGTCCACAACTCAACTCACACTTGAAGAAAAATTGATGGAGTCAAACTCATTACCCTGAGGAAAGTTTGTAGAATGTCAAGTATTTCCTATCTTTCAAGTCTGGGCTGGTTCATTAGGATAACTGTATAGCTGCATGATAAACCCCTGCTTCTATCACTTAGGCATCATTTTAGTTTTGAAACTCTGCTTGACAATGATTTGTCTACCACAGCGAAGACAGAACTTGGCAATAGCACAAGAAAAATGCCTTCTATGTAATGACGCTGTTTCTTAACAAGACAGGCTTTGCTGTGATCCAGGTATCCGGAAGACATGCCTGCCTGAATCCCTGCCTTATCACAATTCTCTGACTAGTACTTTTACAGTTTAAACTATTCCCATGGTTTGTACAGCTGATTTGCATGATATGGTAGAAGTGTGTGATAAAAGCATTCAGATGGAATGAAAGTAGAGAATATATGAAATCATGACCTGTGAATGAATTATCATCTATATATTCAATTTATTCACTCAAAGGGATGTTAATGATGAGGTATTAACAGATTGTCCATATGTTTGACAGATGATCCAAGCCATTATTTTGGAAAAATGAGGAGTTCCCTTGACAAATGTGCTTTCACAATGAACAACCATCCATCCAAACAAAGGCCAACGCCCAGGAGAAGGTGTGCACAGCCACAGTATTGACCCATGTTGATAGATGCTGCAGATTTATGAAAAGACCAGATGTTGGCACACCAGAACCATTCGAACAGGGATTACTTATCAGAGACCACTAAAGGTGTCAGCAGAGTCAAGACACACAGTAGTAGGACCTCTTCTGTCCATGGCTGGCCCAGCCTGTGCACTGTCCACCCCTGTGATAACATGTGGCTGCAAAGCATTACAACTGGAACCCTCTTCAACTTGGTACCATACTAGGCAGATAGAGTTGTATTCTTTCAAGCAGATGTAGCCTCTGGACCCATCCCCTATACCTCTATATAGGGTTTTAAAATAGCACATGATAATATTTGAGTAACTTTCTAGAAGCACAACCACCCCTCTCTAGGCCCAGCTTCATGCATAAACCTGGCACATTTCTGTTACAGAGGCCACCATGTGCAAGCCAGGTACATCTCACTGGTGCCTGTGTTATGTAATGCATAACACTCCGCTTGCTCTGGCATAAACAGAAGCCTCATTCATCAGTCTCATTCTCTCCAGGCTGGTACATCCTGGCCCGGGAACATTCTTGGTGCTGAGACTGGGCCATTTTCCCAGTCTCTGGGAGCTATGCTAACAAGCCTTTAGATGAGCTGAGTTTATCCTGGATGCTAAAATCTAAGGAGAAAAATGGGGCCATGGGTCCCCACACTGACTATAACATAAGGGAACAGAGAAAGACGACTTTGAGGACGACTCCTTGCTGAAATGATGCCATGCTCCTTCATCTGCACATTAGCCTCGGAGAGCAGTACTTTAGCCCATCCATGACACAGAGGAAGCTTTGGGCAGTGGGAATCGCATGGGCTTTAGAAACTCACAGAAATAAGTTTGAACCCTGGTTCTATAGCTGAGACCCTGCTTACACTGGGTCAGGGGCTTGGCCTCTAACAGGACATTTTTTCCACCCATAATGCAGTAATAACACGTAACACCCACATTTAATAATAATAATTAAGGAGATATGTATAGCGATCCTGGTATAGTGCCTATCATGCGGTAGGTGACCAATAAATAGTACCTATTAATTTTTCATAGTTCATAAGAATGAACTGTACATTATGGGAACAGTTGTGTGGCACTAAATGAAAAAGTGTATGTGTATGTGCAGTTATAGCATTATATTTTTACAGCAAGTTTGAAAATTAAATTACTCTTAATCATGCAAGTTAGTAGAAGAGTACATTCTCTGGAAAAGCAAATATCCAATGTACTCAGTACTAATATGAAGCCAGCAGACAATCTAATTCACCCAACTTGAACTCATTTCAATTCAAGCTGGGGAGAAGAGGAATGAAGGAGAAGAGAAAAGGGGAGTTTGGGGGGCTCTCACTTAATGCGTACAGTGTAGGGGTGTATGGCACACCTTTTGGGTGCAGGACATAACTACAAGAGGGACGCTACCTAACAAATTTAAATATTGTGACCTGGTTGCTTGTACCCTCACTTAACCTGAAATTTTAAGAAAGGAGGCCAACCTCTCAGGTAATAATGCCTAATAAAAATAAAATATGAAAAAAAATACATTCTCCTTTTTTAATAAAAAGAACATTATAGATGAAGTTAAATTTTTACTTTGACCACTCTCTACTAACCCCATTAATTACATTTTATTTTTGGCTTGCTAGAAGCAATTAGTATTGCGACATTTTTATATTGAAACATACACACATACATATATGCATATGGTTTTAAAAAAATTATTAGTATTAAATGCTATAATACCATCTGTACCAGGCTAGTACTGATTTTGTTTCACTCAGCATGGTTTTTGAGATCTAGCCACGTCACTATGCTTAAATCATGTCATGAACATCCTTGGCATGGGTACAAGTTTTTGTCAGGATATAGGCCACAAGTAGAACTCCTCAGTATAAATATTTTAAATTGGCAGCTCAGTAAGTAGGGCACTGGCCACATACACCAAGCCTGGTGGGTTTGAGCCTAGCCCGGGCCTGCTAAAACAACAATGACAACTGCAACCAAAAACAAAAAAAAAGTAGCCAGGAGTTGTGAGGGGTGCCTGTAGTCCTAGATACTTGGGAGGCTGAGCCAAGAGAATCGCTTAACCCTAAGAGTTCAAGGTTGCTGTGAGTTATGATGCCAAGGCACTCTACTGAGGGCAACATAGTGAGACTCTGCCTCAAAAAATAAATAAATAAATAAGTATTTTAAATATTATTGGCTACTGGCAAATTCCTCTCTAAAGTGATCATATCAGTTTGTATTTTCACCAATAGTTTAAAACTATTTCTGTTTCCTCAAGTTCTCAACAATGTTTAAATTTTGTCAGGTTAATTACTGAAAAACATGTTTTTCTTTTAAACTTAACTTTTTTCTATATATTCCAGATATGAACGCTTTGTTATGCAGTTAGCAAATATAATCTTCTGATATGTCATTTATCTTTTCACTTTTTTTTTTTTTTTTTTTTCAGTTTTTGGCCGGGGCTGAGTTTAAACCCACCACTTTACTCCTTTGAGCCACAGGGGCTGCCCCTTATCTTTTCACTTTTCAATGAAGTCTTTGTGGGATAGAAAATCTTGTCCTCTGAGGGCAGCATATTTGCCCATGTTTCTTAGTTGTTTTTGCTTTTTGTAAAAGGCAAAAGACTCATGCAATCTGAAGAGAAACCAGAGTATCTATGTTTTTGCTCTTTGTGTCTTCTAAATATTTCACAATTGGCTGGATGCAGTGGCTCACACCTATAAACCTAGCACTCTGGGAGGCCATGGTGGGAGAATGGCTCGAGTCCAGGATTTTTAAGAGTAGCCTGAGCAAGAGCAAGACCACATCTCTACTAAAAATATAAAAATTAGCAGGAAGTCTTGCTGAATGCATCATCTCAACTGCTCTGGAGGATGAGGCAAGAGGATTGCTTGAACTTGGGAGTTGAGGTTGTGGTGAGCTAGGCTGAATCCACAGCACTCTATCCCAGGCAACAGAGCAAGACTTCGTTGAAAAAACACACACACAAAAACCAAAACAAAAAAGCCTTGGCAATTATAAATATATTATATACTCTTTGAATTATATAATCCACCAGTTGTATTTACTTTTGTAGTGATCTAATTTGTTTTTTCCATGTATTATTAAACCAGTTGTTATGAACCCATCTATTGAGAAGTCCACTCTTTCTTCCCTCCCACAGTCATACACTAACTAGCCATATATGAATCTCACCCTGAGCTCTCTCTTTTGGTCCATTAGTCTATTTGTCTATTCCTTCATCAATACCACTTATTTATCCTATATTTGTAATAAATTTGGAATCTGATAGGGTAAGTCCAACTCACTTGACTTCTTTTGGGGGCTTCTTTTATTATTCTTCCACAGTTGGTATTCCATGCAAATTTTAAATTCAGTGTAGCAACAACTATGAAAACTCTGATGGAGATATTGGGTGGGATTGCATTTATTTTACATATTAATTTGAGGGAAAGTAGCATTTTAATAGCAGCATGTCTTCCTGTCAATGGTCATGGTATCTCACCCTTTAGTGGAGTTTTATTTTATGTCCTTCAATAATATGTCATAATTTTTTCTGAAATATATTCTGTTTTTCTTGTTAAGCGTATTTCTTTTGTTTCATTGTGTTTGTCACTATCATAAGTAGGATTCTCTAAATGGTAATTGCTTGAGCATTTTTATATGTTGATTGTCTACTATACCCACTTCCAGACTAATTCATGTACTACCAATAGTTTTCCATTAGTTATCATGTATTTTTCAGAAAAACAGTTACATTACCTATAAAAAAAATACAGTTTTCATTTATTTCCAATCATTATACCTGTTTTTGACTTGTTGCCTTATTCCAATACAATTGGATATGAGGCATGACAGTCAACATTCTTGTCTTATTCTCGGCTTCACTTGTAATGCTTTAAGTATAATCCTTGCTAGATATTTCTGGTAAATAGCTTTCATCAAGCTAAGGAAAGTTTCCTTTATCCTTGGATTGCTAATGTGTGAGTGTGTGTGTGTGTGTGTGTGTGTGTGTGTGTGTGTGTGTATTTTAATCATCTATGGGTATTGAATTTTGAATTTCTAATTAGTTCTTTCTTTTAACTGCTCATAATTTGTTTCCTGGGTATAATAGTTTCCTTAATCTTTCTCATGATAGCATTAGATTCATTTTAAGCATCCTGTTCTTAATGCTTTATTAGCTGTTTTTTCAGACGGGGGTCTGTTTTGTGTTTCTTTTGTTGGATAGCTTTCCTCAGACTATCATTCTTGACTTCGAGTTTATCTCCCTGCTGTGATTTCTGCAGATGGACAGCTGCCTCTGTTCATGAAGACTGCCTGGAGGGGAGACCTGGGCACAGCTTTAACTGAGTGCCAGGAGAGGACAGCATGTCCCTGGTGGGATGTCTTGGCACCTGGTCTTCTGGGCTTAACAGCTCCTGTTTCTCCACCTGTCACCAAGGGCTTGGCACTCTGTCCTAAGAATAGCTTCTCCTGGAAAGAGCAACTCCTCTTCCAATTTCTTAGCCCCCCACTGAGAGAGAGAGTGAGAGAGACGGAGAGAGAGATTCTAATGGGTTCACCAGCCCAGTAGATTTTTCTGCCAAAAGCTCATTAAGCCTCTTGTGTTTAGGTCCCATCCAGACACTGACACTGTACTTTTTGTCTCTCCCCTGGGCTTCTGCATATGTTCAAGGTTGCTATTTAAGCTCTTTAAAATATGATCCAGCTTATTTTAAGTAATTGAGGGATTCCACAGATTTTGAAATTTTTATTCTTTTAGTGGGGATATGACTATGTATTTGTTTATAGATACACATATACACATACATACTTCATTTCTAGGTTTTGCTGAGCCTGTTAGAATTCAGTTTGGAAACCAGAACATCCTCTCTATAAATCAGAAGTACAAATCTGATGTATTTGAATCCAATGTCTTGAATTACACAAGACGTTGATCACCTCCACTAGAAGAGCAGCATCAGACATGATTCGATCTCAGAATGGCCTCTGTCAATCTAAACTTAGGGGGTGGAGGTTGACCCATTTGAAAGATAGCAGAAAATTGTTGTCTTGGCATGTCACTGACTCCATTTATTAGTTCTGTGACCTTGAACAAGTTATTCAATATCTCTAAGTCTCACCTGAGCTGTCGTGAGGATCAAGTAACAAAAGTGTGTGAAGGGTAATTTGTCATCAGTTAACACTTGCGTGGAAATGATCATTGTTCGCCTTACCCCATTATCTTTGCTTTCTCATCTGTCACACCTCAATTTTACAGTTTCTCATATATTGTTAATATAGTTACCTACTTATATAGGAATGTGAGTGATGGAAATATTTCTATATTATTGCAGAAAGTCACCAATGGATAGTTTCAAATATACAAATCATGTTGCCTAAAGGAAACATAGTGCTGTGGGTTTTGGTATGGATTTTAGAGTCAAGACAGATGTAGGTTCTCTTCTCTACTTGTTTACTTCCAAAATCCTTACTTCACAACTCCTTGGCAATTATGCAATAGGTAGATTCCTTGACAATTTTTCCTTCAATAATTACAGATGACTTGAAGAATTAGGAAACCATTTCTATGTCTCATTAAAAATCCTGTGTTTGAAAGGATGGTTCAACTGATTAAAAATGTCTTAAGGACATTATTTGGATATTCTGACAAGAAGACTTTTCTGGGTTCTCATTGCTCAACATGTCACTCTTTTGTTGAATCTGTCATTCAAACTTGCTACATTCTAGTGTAGCTCTAAATCTCCCTATTGAGACTTACTGAGGATTTACCAGATGAAAAAGAGCTGTATCCTGGATTCCTGCTCCATACACACCAGTTCTTCCTTCACAGTCACTTTGTGTTCATCTTTATTGGAAACAACAGAGCTGAATCTTGCCTAGGTCATGAGTCATGGGTATAATGAGGTTCATATGGCAACATCATATTGATCAACCAGTGAGGTTTTTCCTGAGGAGGGGAATCTCAGACACATCATCTTCCAACTGCCAGCCCTTTAGGCTTTTGTTTGCTTGCTTATTATGTTTTGAGTGTTTGTTTATTTGGCTATACTATTAGAAATACAATGTCAGAACACAATAATTTAATCTTTTTAATATCTCTATAAGGAGAACTATAAAATCTTGAGAAAGAAAAGAGCAGAAGATGTGAACTAATGGAAGAACATACCATGCTC
Organism: Galagoides demidoff; assembly: GCA_963574575.1. Taxonomy (NCBI): domain Eukaryota; kingdom Metazoa; phylum Chordata; class Mammalia; order Primates; family Galagidae; genus Galagoides; species Galagoides demidoff. Next base: position 24,980 of record CAUYQV010085769.1, read on the forward strand.
ATGGCTGGGAATAATTAACATTGTTAAAATGTCTATACTACCCAAAGCAATCTATAGATTTAATGAAATCCCCATCATAGTGCCAATGTCATACTTTAAAGAACTTAAAAAAATAGTACTTTGATTCATATGGAACTAGAAAAAAATCTGAATAGCAAATGTAATTCTTGGAAATAAAAAAAATCTGGAGACATCACATTACCAGATTTCAGGTTATACTACAAGTCTATGGTGAATAAGACAGCATGGTATTGTCACAAAAATAGGGATGTAGAGCTATGGAATAGAATAGAGACTCTAGAGGTAAACCCAGCCAGATATCATCATTTGATTTTTGATAAGCCTAACAAAAATACACATGGAGAAAAAGAATCCTTATTTAACAAATGGTGTTGGGAAAACTAGTTATACACATGTAGAAGACTGAAACTGGACTCATACCTCTCGCCATTGGCAAACATTGATTCCCTCTGGATAAAAGACTTAAATTTAAGACATGAAACAATAAAAATTCTAGAAGAGAGTGTGGCTTGAAGATATTGGCCTAGGAAAAAACTTAATGAGAAAGACTCCCCCCCACCCCAGCAATTGCAACAACATCCAAAATAAATAACTGGGATCTTATAAAGCTAAAAAGCTTTTGCACAGCTAAGGGTACCACAAACAAAGCAAACAACCAGCCTTTGAAATGGAAGAATAGTTTTGCATGACAAAGGTCTGATAACTAGAATCCATACAGAATTCAAATTAAACAATAAGAAAAGAGCAAACAACCCCCTCTATAAGTGAGCAAGAGACTTGAATTTCTCCAAATTTCTCCAAAGATGACAGATGAATTTCAAAAACACAAGAAAAATGTTCATCATTTTTAATCATCAGAGAAATGCAAATTAAAACCACTCTGAAATATCACCTAATCCTAGTAAGATTAACTCACATCACAAAGTCCCCAAACTGCAGATGCTGGCGTGGATGTGGAGAGTAGGGAACACTTTTACACTGCTAGTGGGATTGCACACTAATACATCCTTTCTGGAAAGAAGTATGAAGAATCCTCAAGGAACTAAAAGTAGACCTTCCTTTTGATCCTACCATCTCTTTACTAGGTCTCTACCCAGAAGAACAAAAACCATTTTACCACAAAGACATTTGAACTAGAATGTTTATTGCAGCTCAATTCACAATTGCCAAGTCATGAAAGCAACCCAAATGCCCATCAACCCATAAATCAATCAACAAACTGTGGTATATGTATATGTATACCATGGAATACTATTCAGCCATTAAAAAAGATGGAGACTTCAAATCTTTCACATTTACCTGGATGGAACTGAAACACATTCTTCTTAGTAAAGCATCACAAGAATAGAAAAATAAATATCCAATGTACTCAATACCAATATGAAACCAAAATATAAATAATTACAAACTCATATAAACAATGAAACACAAATATACCCTAGTATGGGGGAGGGGGAGGAGGGATAGGGAAGGGGAATGAAGGAGGATGATTGGTAGAAGGAGGGAGGGCAGGTGGCAGAATATCACCTATTGTCCACATTGTGAGGGTGTAGACATGCCCCCTGGGTGAGGGGCTCTTTTACAACAGGAACTTTATCCTAGAAGTGAGAATTATGTAATCTAAAAATTTGTATCCTCATAATAATTTGAAATAAAGAAAACATAATAATAATTTAGTCTTTTCAGACAGTGAAATTGCTAAGGTGTTCTACACGCTTGAGAAAGATGATGGAACTAGATGATCTTTTAGTTTTCTTATAGCACTAAAAATCTATAATTCCATGATGAATTAACATAAATTTCACACAAAAGGACACCTCTTTACTGATTCATGAGGAATTAACATAAATTTCACACAAAAGGACACCTCTTTACTGACATTGTGTGTGATGGGATTTCTCTTTGATACTCCTTGAAGTTTATTGACAATAAAAAGGAATGATTTTGCACTGAGCAATTTTAAAGAAATAAAAATAAATCTGTTGAAAAACAATTACTTATTTGAAATTTTACTGTTCTTCTCTGTGTGGATTTGAAATTGTGTTTTGTTGTCCTAAAACAGCAAGATCATTTTCTTATGAATATTAATAGCTATCATATTTGTTGAGGATCATTGAATAAAAGCAGCACATACCATGCAGAGAGCTAGAGCATCACATAGCTCCTGTACTCACTGTGTATCAACAGTGGCAAACTCATGACATTCTGATCTGGTAATGGAATTTGTCAGTCAAAGACAAAACTAATGGTATCTATTATGAATCACTAGGCACCTAGGATCTTAAAACCTAGATAACTGAATTCTAATTAATGGGAAGTAGTATAGTGACAAATGATCCATGAAATCAATCAGACGCCTCAGTGGCCTCCATTGCCACTCACTGGAAAGCCACACAGTCCCATGACATAAGGAAGATCATGAGACTCAGAGGTCATACAACCCAGGAACTGTGCACCTCACTGAAGAGAATGTATCTGAGCCCTTCAAATGAAGATGCTACCTCTCTGAAGTGCTTCATTAGGATTCTTATATCATGTATCAATTGAAAAATGGACATGGAATAATCACTTTGGAGATAACTGTTCAAATGGCCTCATTTACCTCATTCTGAGCTTTCAGAGCAATTCAGAAAGTGCATTACTCTCCAGTGCAAGAGCAGGGTTAAACCTCCATTGTGCACTCATCATAGACAGAGATACTGCTATTTAACTATAGGCTGTCATACTTATAATGCTGTAATCATGTTGTTGTGATAAAAGCTTCTTGAAATAATATATTTTATTTCCAGAAATTGAATTGATAGGAAATCTACTTCTACACTTTTCTCTCTTTCTTTCTCTTATTTTCATGGTTGGTTCATTGAACATGCCTTTATTCATCTCATTATGTATCAGCCAGATACTTATTGAACTCTGCTTTTTAGCAGATACTGTAGTAAGTGCTGTAAATACCAACTCTTACAGGACAGAGCCTTTGTCCTCACAGAACTTGTCAGTGTGTGTGTGTTAGGCTGCTTTATATTTTACCTTTCCTAGGGAATAGAAACACACTTGGACACCAAGCACAGCTGAACAGGAAGGCTTTGTCATGATGGGAATGTTGTGGAGGCATTGGGAGGATCCAGCATTGCCTACATACCAAGATATTACTTTGTCCCTCAGCAAAAAATATTACCTGTCCCTCCATCACTATGGTGACAAAGCCCTTTTACACCTTATTTTTACCATCATTACCACTCCCAACCAACTGCCTGTCCTTTTTTCTCTGGCTCTTAGAATCTACTTCCTCATAGTTTCTTCTTACTCAGGAATGTATGTAAGCATGGCCCTACCCTATGCATCTGTTCAGCCTCTGTTCCCACTACCAACTAAAACCAGCAATAAGCTCTAATATTTAGGCAAGCAAAGAGTTCTACAATATCCCCTTTGGGCAACTGTGGAAGGCTTAACTCTTTTTGGAAACCTAGAGGCCAGAGAAAAAGGCATTCCCCTTGGGAGCATGTGCACAGATTAGAAGGGAAGAGAAAGCCTGGCATGCATGCCTAGCAACTCCTTATCATGATGCCTCTACCTGCAATTAATAGAGACCCCAAACCTGGACTGGCCTAAGCAATAGGCCAGGAAAGCAAACTCATAAGGAGGGCATCCTCTAAGAGCAGAGAGCATCAGGCCTCCAGTGCTGCTTTTTTGGAGTTCCCCTGGCTCTGCCCTCCTTCCTCTATTGCCTCATATTCATAATGCTGGATCATTTAGGCTTTCTAAAATAATCATTAGAAAAGAGAATTCAGACTTTAACATGACTACCCTGACTGGCTTTCAGAAATTACCTTAAGGAAAGACCTTTAGGGAGTCAATTGCCATTACCACTGGAGCTTGGGGGTAAAGGGAAGAAAGAGGTGGAGAGGCATGAGCCTTGAACTGAAGCAGGGTCAGAAAACAAGTCTTTGATGTCACACTGAGGTTAACATAAGAAGTACTAGGAGCAATGATCAGCTTTAAGAAGGACATTGTAGAATCAGTGTCCTGGTGTTTAAGGGTTACTAAAATGGCATCAGGGAGAATGAACTACAGGGAGAAACCCTGAAGACAAGAAACAATTTGGGTCATTGCAGTGATATAAGTGAGAAATACAGAGCTTAAATGAAGT
>CAUYQV010085771.1:0-30118 GCA_963574575.1 Galagoides demidoff
CTGTGGTCCCAGCTACTTGGGAGGCGGAGGCAGGAGACTGGCTTGAGCCCAGGAGTTGGAGGTTGCTGTGAGCTGTGATGCCATGGCACTCTACCCAGGGGGATAGCTTGAGGCTCTGTCTCAAAAAAAAAAAAAAAAAAAAAGAAATTTCCATTCTAGTTAGAGAGACCAAATAGAAACACATGAGAAGGTAACCAGATTACAGAAGACATCATAGTGCAAGGCGTGTGAATTGCCAGGCAGATGGAATAGGCTGAACGCAGCAGAGTTTGCAGGTTAAGGATGCTAGGGTAAGATTATAAGCAGTTGTATGTATGAACTGGCTCTTTAAGGCCTCCTAGGCATTAAACAGTTTAAGAGAGACAGCCTTCCTCCTCAGGCTGGCAAACGTATGAAGGACGTTGGGCTAAGGGGCTGGGAACCTCTGGGCTTGCTCTCATGAAGGAGTGGCAGGAGAGGATGTTGTAAAGAAGATAGGAGGCCCTAGTGACAGCACCACCAGCTGTTTTTTTAGAATGAACCCAAGCTGCTGGTGCCCCTCCCAGATGGGATCCAGCCGCTTCACCCCGTGGTCCAGGAGCAGGTCCTCTATGACTCAGAAACAGTACGAGATCTTCCTTTAGGGTCCTCTGTGAACAGAAGCGTAAACAACCATGAGTCCGTCACGAGAGGAGGTCTTTCCTCCCTCACCCTGTCTTCTCATTTTCCTTTCTCATCTCCAGCCAGTGTCAACTCTTACACTTCAGAACAAGGTGTGTTTTCCTTTTTCCTCGGGCCTCCCGGCTGACCCGGGCCCACAGGCACCACAGAAGGGAGGGGACCTCTGCTGCCATTGCCGGCACATCTTCTTTCCTCCCGTCTCTCCTCCTGTCCACAGCACACACGGGCAGTGGCTGTGTTGTGCAGCACTGTGCAGACCCGGCCTTTTAAGGTGTGTGCTTATGGTGGGGAGCAGAGCACTCTTCCCCTAGGAAGCTGTCCTTTCTGTTACACTTATTCAGGATGCAAGGCTGTCTCCCTTCTCCAGACCGACTGCCCGTGTGTTCCTGCATCATCATGCCGTTCTTCCCTTCCGAGCACTGTTCAGCCAGATACTGGGCAAGGAGCAGCATTGTACAAATGAAACACAAACCAAAGGTTGTCACATCCTCATTCTGACAGGTTTAAATAGAAGCACAATGTTTACCGTATCTCCAGTGCTGTGAGTTTTCATGTTTTTTAAAGACTAATTGTGAGCCCTGAAAGGTTTGTGTAGGAAGGAACACTTCTTTTTTTCCTCTTCATTTTAAACAGCAGCACTAGTTGGCATGACAACCCGCGCTATTAAAAGTAAAACAACAAGCACCGCTTCATCTGTTTTTTAGAATGAACCCAAGCTGCTAAGGTTTGTTTCTCAAATTTGACTATTAATGGCTCCATTTTGACGGACTATTATGGGGTCCTGTTTGAGGGTTGTAATATATCCCCCCTACATAGATATAGCAGCTTTAAAAACAAAGATAGTATTTTTATCTTTCCCATTCAACTCATATGCGTTCGTTTATGGTAAATCTCAACAACCCTATGGTTCTATGGGTAGAACTATCTGGCTAGTGATTGTACCAAGGGGACATTTATACCTCCCTACCCTAAAATCCCTTTAATCAGGGAGTATTATGCAAAACACTGCACATCTAACTAAGTCTGCTTAATAGGTCTCATGCAGCCCCACTTGTACAGCACAAACCCAGAGGTGCCAAGTCTTTAGAAGGCCCCAGTGTACATGATGCAGACAGAGCCACAGACTGCTGAGAAATCGAGATGGGGTGTTTGGCTCACGGTAGGTGCTCAGAAAAGACTTGCTGAATACACTAATGCTTCAGAGCCAATGAATGCTCTCATTCTGGCCCCTTTTCTTGGAGTTTAGAGGTTCCTAGATGGAAAATGGACTGTAGAGGAAGGGCTGGGCCCAGCTTGGGAGCACCTGGACAGATCCCCTCTCTGGTGCAGCTCCATGGTTGGCCCAGTAGGGATCACATATGCATCATTTTTAAATGACAGCCTGCCCCGAAGAATTTCAGCCTCTGCCATGGCCCCTGGGATCTCCATTATTACCATTAAGAAAGGGTTCTTTTGAATTAAGGTCTGCTTGCTTCTCAACGCCCTCAGTCAAAATACCAGTACACTTGGGAGGAATAGAAGAGGTTTACTCTTAGGGTAGTGTATGCAGAGAAACATTCACATTGGTTTGGAACTATCATCACTATTTCCAAAGTTTTCCCTCATGCTAAACAAAAGTTCTGTACCCATTAAGCAATAACTTCACATGTTCTTCTCCCCCCATACCCTGGTAACCTCTAATCTAATTTCTATCTCTGTGAATTTGTTTATTCTAGGGACTTCAAGTAAGTGGAATATTGCAATACTTGCCCTTTTATGTCTGGCTTACTTCACATAACCAAATGGTTTCAGGATTCAGCCATGTTGTAATACATCTTACAGCACATATCAGAACTTCATTCCTTTTATGGCTGGATAATGTCCTGTTATATGCTGTACCACATTTTGTTTACCTGTTCATCTGTTGATAGATACCTGAGTTGTTTCCACCTTTTGGCTGTTGTGAATAGTGCTGCAGTGAACATTGGCATACACATATTCAGATTCCTCTTTTGAGTTCTTTTTTTTTGCAGTTTTTGGCCGGGGCTGAGTTTGACCCTGCCACCTCTGGCATATGGGGCCAGCGCCCTACTCCTTTGAGCCATAGGCACTGCCCCTCTTTTGAGTTCTTTTAGGTGTATACCTAGTAGTGAATTTTGCTAGGTTGTTCTGTAATTCCATGTTTAGCATTTTGAGGAAGGACTGCCAGTCTATTTTACCCAGTGGCTGAACTGGTTTTCATTCCTAATAGCAATACACAAAGGTTTCAACTTCTCTACTTCCTCACCAACACTAGTTATTTTTGTTTTTTGGATTTTGGTAGGTGTGAAATACTTTCTCATTGTGGGATTGATTTTCCCTTCACTAATGATGATGTTAAGCATCTTTTTATGTGCTTATTATCCATTTGTATATTTTTGATGAAATGACTATTCAAGTCCTTTGCTCATTATAAAAAAAAATTTTGTCTTTTTGTTATTGGGTTACAGTTGTCCTTTATTGTAAATATGATAATAAACTCTGGTCAGAAATAAGATTTGCAAATATTACTCTCATTTTCAGGTCATCTATCTACTCAGTAATGTTCTTTAATGTGCATTAAAAGTTTTTAGTTTTAAGTTCAATGTATCTATTTTTCCTTTTGTTGCTCATGTTCTTGGTGTCATTTCTAAGAATCCATCTCCAAATCCAAGGTCATGAAGATTAACATTTCTGTTTTCCTCTAAGTCAAGTGTTCCTCAGTTTTTGCTCTTATATTTAGGTTGTTAACTCTTTTTTAAATTAATTTTTGTATATGGTGTGAGGTAGGGATCCAATTTCATTTTTTTGCATATGAAAATCCATTTGTCTCAGCACTGTTTGTTAAAGAGACTATTCTTTCTCCTACTGAGTAGACGTGGCACCCTTGTCAAAAAATCAATTGGTCAGAGGTGTGTGGAATTTTTCCCAGGATCTTAATTCTGTTTCATTTGTCTATGTATTTGTCCTAAGCAATACCATACTGTTTTGATTTCTGTGGCTTAGTGTTAAGCTGTGAAATTAGGAAGTATAAACTTTGTTCTTTTTAAAGATTGTTTTGGATGTTCAGGATCCCTTGTAGTTCCATATGAATTTAATTTAAGGATAGGCTTTTCCATGTCTGGAGGGAAAAGATTGTTGGGATTTTGATGGGGATTATGTTCAGTTTGTAGATTGCCTTGGATGATATCACCATCTCAACAATGCCTTGTGTTTTAACATCCAGTGTGCATTTAAACCTCAGATGTGCTACTTTATATGCTGAGTATGAACTTGAGTGGATTTCTTTACCTCTCTAAATTTGTCCCCACATATAGAAAACACAGGTATTAGTAGGGTTACTATGAGGATTAAAGAGATAGTTTACCTGGGTATGGGCTGTGTACCCATAATACCAACTTACTTGGGGGTGGAGGGGGGAGGATTGTTTGAACCCAGGAGTTCAAGACTAGCCTGCACAACATAGTGAGACCAGTCTCTATAGGTAGATTAAGTATGCAAAATGCATGTTATTATTGATGATATTAGTAATCTGCTTTCTAATGTAGCAGTCACCTCTGTAATAACTCCAGCAGATGATCCTTGATTGTTATATAGAGAAGTATCCACTGTATAGTGAAAAAAACAGCCTTGAAGTTAAGGAGATCTGGGTCTAAATCCTATTTCTACCCTTTTTAGCTATGGGACTTCAGGAAAGATACTTAGCCACCCTGGGCTTCTACTTCAGAGATTATTATGAAGCTCAGCAAGATCATAGATTAAAAAGTAGTCAGGATAGGTCTTGGTATGTAATATTTACCATCCCACTCCTCTTTGGTTATTAGAAAGAATTTATATTATTCTATCCTTTGGAGCAATAGGGCAAGTTCCAGTCTTACCTCAATGACAGCCCATCAAATTTTTGAGCACAGTTGTCATGCTAGCTTCTTTTTTCCAGTATAAAGTACCCCCAATTCCTTTAGGAGTTTGCAAACTGTTTCTATAAAGGACCAGATGCTAAGAATTTTAGGCTTCAAAGCCCCAGAGGCAAAATGAAGGATGTTGTGTAGTTGTAACAAAAAAAAAAACCTTCCACAACTTTTTATAACATAGATCCATTAATGAAAAGAATAGAATTGTTTACAGAGGGAAGGGGATAACATTTTGCTTTATTTATTTTTGAGACAGAGTCTCACTTTGTCACCCTGGGTAGAGTGCTGTGACATCACAGCTCACAGCAACCTTAAACTCTTAGACTTAAGTGATCCTCTTGCCTCAGCCTCCTGAATAGTTGGGACTACAGGCACCTGCTACAACTCCTGGCTACTTTTTAGAGATGGGGTCTCTCTCTGACTCAGGCTGGTTTGGAACTTGTTAGCTCAGGTGATCCACTCTTCTCTTCCTCCCAGAATGCTAGGATTACAGGCATGAGCCACCCCACCCAGCTCCATTTTACTTAATTTATGTTCAAAGTTAGTATTTCTTATCACCAAATGTTCAGCTATAAAAATGATTTTTAGTTTTTGGGCTCTATGAAAACAGGACACAGGTCAGCCTGGTTCCTTGGGTCATAGTTTAGCAATCCCTGCTTTAGGCTTTCCTGATTGCCACCATCTCCAGAGTCTTCACAATTCCCCGCGCTCTTCGTGGTGCTTCAGTGCTCGTGGCCTTCCTTAAAGGATATCCTGAAGAGTGGATCTAACTCTTTATCTTTCATTTGAGCATTTGTTGTGCACTTATCTGGGGCATGTGCCTGTGGGCTGTCACCTCGCCTTCCTTGTTACTTCTTCCCTTAGTCCTTGCAGGGTGAAGCCGTAGCCGCAGCGGTTGAAGGGTTAAAAACCTGGTGCTGTAGCCAGGGGGAGACACTGGAAACAAAGACCAAAAGGGGAGTGGCAATTGAGGTAGAGGAATAGAATTCCCATTTCTTGAATTTAATACATTTCAAAAGGATAACAAAGAACAGCTACATCAGCAAAGAGCAGATGGAGTAATCTTTGAGTAGGACCCTGGAGACCCTTTACTCACTGTGTGAGCTTGGTCTAGTTGCCTCATATATTTGAGAGAATGGCATGCCAGAGAATAGCATCCACTGTTCAGATTCTGTAATAAAGTCTGTAACCTTTGGAAAACAACCCACTCTCTCCTCCTCCCACTGTGACCGGAGGCAATGATATCCTTTAATTTAAGCATTTGCAAAAGCAATGAAAGTCTGAGAATCCTCTGCTTGGAGCAGTGTTGCTGTTTCAAAGCAAATGAGAACTGGGAAGGAGTAGGGCATGGATGCAATTTGCTCTGTTTTATTTCCAATATAAGGAGAGGAAACTTGAGCAAGCTTTGATGTCTGTTTTATCACAACTCAGGGTAGAGTGGGGGAGGAGGGAAGAGAGTCCTTTCTTTGTAGCTGTGAGCCTCATAGGTCTGCTGTTTAGAAGCTTTTCCTGGACCCAGGTTCCTGTAGAATAGATCTCTCAAATTCTGTTTTAATTTGTACTTCTATTTTTAGTTAATTTAGAAATAAGAGCTCTGAACTGAGCCTCATGAGACCTGGGTTCTAATTCTGGTTCTGCACCTGTATGTGGACCTACCCTGCGGGTCTTGGTTTCCACAAGTAAGTATGGGGCCATATAATTCTCAAAGGCCTCAACCAGCTCTGTGATTGTTATCATTCTGTGGTTCTTAGCTAATGGTTTAAAATGTATGAATAGCTTAGTTTTTCATTGCTAAAAGTTAAGGAAATAAAATAATATTCATGTGCCATGTTAAGATTTTTTTAAAAAACCACCCTTACAAAACTGTAAAGAATTATGTTGTTAACCAGCTTAATAAGTATATTATGATACAGAAAAGAAAATCTTCCTAACCAATTGAAAGATCTATGTTATGAGAACTTTTAGGATATTACCAACCTGTCTGTCCACAGAGGTGAATAATTAAGACACAGTTAATTATGTTATTTGTTCTCTTTGAATAGTGATGAATTTAGCCTTCAGGCTAAATGTGAGAGGTACATGATTATTTTATTTCTGCCCCCTCCCCCGTGGTTTTAGATGCCAAATCTCACTCTTGAATTCCAAAAATAGACTTTGGCTTCTCCTTGCTTGTGGTATTATACAGCTGTCACTGCCACACACCCAGTTTGTGTAATTGGGCTTTGCAACCTAGGAGGGTGATTGCTAAATCCGTTTCTTATCCCAGAAGAACTTCTAATTCCTAGAGCCCCCTCAAAAAATGGCTGAGATAGGAAAAGCTGAAGTAAGAGACTCGGAAGGCATAAGCTTTTGCTACCAAAAGGAAACATTTTTGCAGCTGACATTTTGACTGCCACTCAAATGATTAGGATGCCATTTAGAGTCTAATTGTTGTTCTACCAAATATTCCTGGTATTAAATGAATGTTATCTGGGATTTAGAGAGGTGCCAGTCATGTGGTTACAGCAAACGGATCTATCTTTTGGTAGAAATAATACTGCTGCCAAATGCATCTTCTTTTCTTGTGAGGGAGGTGATTTGGAGATGTCACCTGCTGTTATGTGCTAGTGACTCAGAGATCTGTGGCTCTGGATTGGCTTCCACAGCCCCTCCTCCTGGGCCCATGCTGCCATCTCTCCACTGGAAACCACAAGTGAAAAAGGGCCAGAATCTAGCTCTTTCCACTCAAAGGCTCCCATTCACTCTTCCTTTGCTGTCCAATGGCACGCCTACCCCCATTCCCACGAGTTCTCCTGCTCTCCCTCAGGCCCCCCTCAGAACTCTGGGAGGTCTGCTGCCACTCTGTTTCAGAAAGGCAACATCAACAGCCAGCATGTCTGTGGCATTCGCGCTGGTCTAGACACTCTTGTGAGCATTTTACATGTATTTCTTCATTTTTTTTCCCATGGGAGTCTTTTGATAGAAACTAGAAAACCTTGTAGACAAATTCTGAATGAGCTATAAACAGTTACTTTTTCATTTAACCCCCATTACAACCAGTGGCTGTTAAGTAAGGAGCTTAGATTAAGCCTGGGCATCCAGACCCCAGGGCCAGTTCCTTCACCATGTGACTGCTCTCTTCATCCTCACACTCCACCTGGGTGATTTATATGCCCCACCCCTTGTATAAAACACCTGCCATCTTTTGAAAAGTCCATTTTCATCAGTATTACTTTTTCACTGGAACTATTATTAAAATGTGAATGCTTTTATTTTATTTTAGGAACATATATTCTGTTCCCAACCTGCCCACAGCATTACAACTGGATATTTTTACTCTACTATACACATATCTGATTGAGAGGGGTCCTTAAAAGGAATAGACAAAAAGATTTGGGAGAACCGAATTCCTCTTCTCAGGGGCAAATGTAGTGGGTAGCAAATGCCCCCAGTAACAAACCAAGTTCCTGTTTATCATAGATGGATTCTTTGGGAAAGAGTCTCCTTTTGTGATTGAGGTATGGTTGGCCTAAGCTGCTCAGGGGTTTATATAATCTTTGTGTTTACAGAAACATAAGGTAGGACATGTTATATATCCAGGCACTATGCTTGATATCGAGATTTCAGGAGCATCTGAAGCTGTCTGGGCACTTTTTTAGAGTGGTTGCGCCGTCGCTGTGTATCCTAAGATGCCAAGAGCCGGTGGGAAGGCAGAGGCACATGTGACATCAGAGCTCACACATCTCTGAATTGGGGTAAAGGGCTAATTTGTAATTGTTGACCTGGATTTTCTAATTCACTTTCTATAAGACACTCCTATAGCTTCTTATGGGAGATGAGTTGTTATCATTATGAGAAGGAAATCCATGTGAGGGGACTGTGAAAACTGTCCCATGGAAAGGAAATGTGTTACCCAGGAGATCTTTGTCAGAGTGAAACCTTTGGGATGGGCTGGAGACATGACATCGTGGCTGCCATGGTGCTGGTAGATATCATGGGATCAGTAAAGCTTCCTGACAATACTGCAAGCTGAAAAAATCTCAGTCCTTAGGAGCCTCAGAGATCTCAGGAAGGCCTCAGGAGCAGGGTGACCTAATAGCAGTAAATAATACAGGGAACATGTGGCCTTTTGAAGGGCCTTTTATTTAGCTATACTTTGCTTTATGTGGCATAAGTGGGCCTGGTCAGCTGTGTGAGTGGCATATCTATAATTCAGTCTCAGAGGCAGTGTTGTGGTTAAGAGCTCAGACTCTGGAATCAGACTGCTCAGTTCACCAACTGAGACCCTGTGTCGCCACTGAACACCTTCGTGCTTTAGTTTCCTTGCCTGCAAATGAATGACAATAATAGTACCTGCCTTGTCCTTTGTAAGGTTGTTAGGTTGACCATGTGAGGCAATACTTATAAAGCAGTTAAAGTGGTACCTAACTATATCGTATGTGTTGCCAAAAAATTGTTCAAGAAATGAGTAATAAACATACATTCTACTCCATTTCCATAAAGTTGTGACCTATTTTCAAGGGCCTCGGAGTGAGTCCTTTTTTTTAAATGAAGAAAACATTTTGCAAAAGATACAACTTAATTCTAGCCCAAGAATATGGGGAGGGGGTGGGGAAGGGAAGGGGAGAAGGGCGGATGGGTGGTGGGAGGGTGACCGGAAAGATCACCTATACATCTGTCTAACAAGGGTACAAGTGAACTTTTCTAGAACTAGAATATAAATGTTTTGATACAGTGACTAAGCAAATGACATGAAATCTATGTTCACCAGCTTGATGAAAGTATTTCAAATTGTATATGAAAACAGTAGAATGTACCCCATGTTTGCATTAATGTATACAGCTATGAATTAATAAAAAAATAAATAAAAAACAAACAAACAAAAAACTACAGTGACCTGGACCAAAGATCTGGGCAATTCCTAAAAAATATGAGAAGGGGCCCCCAGATCTGTACCCCGTCTCTCCCCTGTTTCACCCAGGGCCCGCCTTTCACTTCAGCCCTGCTGTGTTGAGCCTTGCCATCCCCTCTGTGTCCTGGGTCCTGGGCCAGTTCCACAGAGCATTCTTCCCACGCAGCTCCCAGCTTACACGTCCCTCTCCTCCGTTTCCACGCTGATTTGTTCTTTATCATAAAACAGGGATTAAAAACTGATGTAGTGGTGCAACAGTGGGGATTAGTGACTGGGTGGAGGCCTTGGCTGGTTCTTTTTATGTGTGCTGGAAACTAGACTCCACCTGTGGTGTAGACTGGATGGGATCCTCCTGGGAGTGTCCCACTGAGTGCTCCTTGGGGCTGTTAATCTCTCGTATACGTATTGCAGAACGGTTTCAGAGCCACCCCGTGGAACCCTGGAAGCGTCTGAAATCCAGATCCTCAAGATGAGTATTGACCAAAAAAATAATGAAACGACAGTGGCAGCAAGAACCGACCCCTTTAACAGCCTGGGGATGTCCTTACATCGGTAGCCTCTGTCTCAATCCAGCCAGCCTTCCCTTCTTTGAACTTGGACGTGAACTGTGATGTTTCCTCTGATGAGATAATAATGGTACCGGGTTTATTTTAAGCTGTTGACCACTGGTGTCAGGAGTCTAACTCCCCGGGCACTGGGTTTGCTCCTGGAGTCCCATGTTTTTTGGTAAGCGAGCCCCCTTCCCCGAGGCATATGTACTGGAACCAACATTTCTCCTCGGGAAGGAAATTAAACACTTAATTGAAGAAAGAATTAGAAGACAGCTGAGTCACAGAAATGCACTCACCCTTGGTAATTGATTTTTCGAAGGAGACAAAGGAGGTGTTTCCGCACTGCCCACCGCCTCCACCAATTTCATGAGCTTTTGCATTTGGTTGTTATTCGATTAAAACTGGCTCTAGTCAGACTATCAAAAGCGCCTCTGCCGAGGTCCAGTTAGCGGTTGCTCAATTATGCTGACTTCTCTTGAAGACTTAGGTTCTCCATGAGCTGAAAGTCCCTTCTTCAGCTATTGCTGACATACTAAGAGATGGTGTTAGACCCTCGGTCTCCGGTACTTTGATGGTTCAGATGGACTCATAGCAATTGTAGGAAGAATCACAGTTTGGGCATCTGAGCTAAAGGCCTTCTGTTCTCAATTTTTCTCTGCTAAGGCCGGTCTTACATATTTCTTCTAGTTGCCTTAGAATTCTTTCCTAAGGCTTGTGGTTACCCGTGAAAGTGATCGCCTCTCTGCTAAATCTCCTGGAGATACCGAAATTCCACTGTGTTACCCCAAACAGCTTCCACTGGGACAAGTTCCAACAAGGCAGTCCAGGCACGGTAGCCCCCCCCAAGAAACTTGTTGGCACCAAATGGTATAAGACAATTTACAGCTGATTGGGTTTCATCCCACGTTCCACAAAGCCCAAAGGACTTGACAGAATTGTCACATGGTGTGTTGAGGTCAAGTGCAGTGATGTGTCCTGAAAGTGAGTCACCTGTGAGCTCCTGGGGGGGCTCCGCCCTGTAGGCGGGAGGGCGTTGTGACACCTCCATCGCGGGTCACCTGACACAGTTCCAGTCCTTGGAGGCAGCCGAGTAGGAGTTAGGGTTGAAACATCATGTGCTTCCTAATCACTGGTGTGCCTGTGAGTCATTCCCTGAGGCTGTGCTGATATTAGATACTTCACTGCTTTACAGATACTCTCACCAGGGTGCATTGGGCGCTTACGATGCTGTTTTATTTTCCTGTAGACTCATATCATTGTTTAGGGTTGGTGGCTCCTCAAAGAGCCATTGGCTTTGCTTGCTAGTCTCGGGGTGGAGACGACGGGAGCAGGCCTGATCCTGTGTCTACCAAAAAATAGGAGAAATTAGCCACGCATTCTGGCAGGTGCTCCAGTGGTCCCAGCTACTCAGGAGGCTGAGGCAGGAGGATCTCTTGAGCCCAGGAGCTTGACGTTGCTGTGAACTAGGCTGAGACCCCAGCACTCTAGCCAGGCTGACAGAGAGAGGCTGACCCCCTTTTTAATGAGGTCAAACTTGATGATGTGTTTTCCTTTCGAAGTTGGAAGGAGAGTCTTGTGCTGTTATCAGCAGCTCTAAGGACTGGGGCGAGAGCGGAGGCTGCCTCGGGCTTTGCTCTAAGTCTGTGAGTGCCACAAAAATGAATGGAAGGGCTTCTGTCTGTGACCGAGGGCTACACCTTGGGCCACCCCCAGGCGTCCGTGAGCTTCTGGGGTAGGAACAAACAGCCCCTATGCTTGTCAGCGGGTGAGCCGGTCTGCTGGCTATTTTTATGCTCGGGGCCTTGGAAGAAAGGCCAGGCTGTACCCAAAGGCAGATACGGGGCTGGCCAGATGGGCGTGCTGGGCACCTCCTGCCTAGGACCCAGAAATAGAAGCAGCTCTGGGACAGCCAGGGAAGTTTCAGGGTGAGAGTGGCCTGGAATAGGTGAGTCAGGGATGGGGAGCACGGGGTTTTGCTGTAACTCTCTGAGGGAAGAGACAAGTCGGGGCTCTGATTTAGAACATTAGGATTCTGGCCTGGCATCTGTTTCTGGGGTCCGTGGTTTACAGACTCCTGTTCTGGCTCACGTACCATCCTTAGCTGACCTCCACGCCCACAAGTGAGAGCTTCTGAGCCACACACAGAGACCAGGCAGCACTATTTCATTGGGTCCTATTCAGTGTCAGTAGGGAATTGAATGGTCACTCCCTTCCTACCTCCTCCAAAAAATAATATGTCCTACTGCGTGTCTGTGTTTGGGTGAATGCATATGTCTACATGTGTTGTGTTTGCATGTATGCATGTGTGTTTGTATACATGCAAGCTCCTACTGCAGCTTGTGTGATTTTATATATTTGGAAATAGGATTTTTGCTGCTACACTCAAGGAGAGAATTTTGACATGAGAACACCCTGGGTCAGGGAGGGCCCTAAGTCCAGAGACAGGTGTCCTCCTGAGAGACAGCAGAGGAGACACAGACACAGAGAAGCTGCGTGGAGACAGAGGCAGAGACTGGAGTGATGTGGCCACAAACCCAGGGATACCTGGAGACCCCAGTAGCTGAGAGAGGCAGGAAGGAGCCTCCCCTGGGGCCTCCAGAAGGAACTGGATACATCATAAGGGGTTGAATGGTAACGCCCAAATATATATTCAAGTCTTATCACCAGGAACCTACGTGTAGAATGTAATTTGGCAATAGGGTCTCGCAGATGTGGTTAGTGAGGGATCTCTAGATAAGACGGTCCTGGAGTAGGGAGGGCCCTAAACCCAGTGACAGGTGTCCTCATAAGAGACAGAACAGAAGACACAGACACAGAGGAGAAGCCACGTGGAGATGGAGGTAGAGACTGGAGTGATGTGGCCACAAGCGGCTGTATTTTCTCGAGGTTTCAAGCCCTTTCCTAGAAATAATCTGGATGCTGGATCTGGGGACACTTGCTTCAGTGAGGCAAGTAGGGCAAGATCCATCCCTGCTTCTTCTTTTTTTCTGATTTGTACTTCAAAATATTAGGGAATCAAGTAATTTCACACCTTTTTTTTTTCTCACCGTGTCACCTTTGGTAGAGTGCAGTGGCGTCACAGCTCACAGCAACCTTCAACTCCTAGTCTTAAACGATTCTCCTGCCTCAGCCTCCCAAGCAGCCAGGACTACAGGTGCCCACCACAATGGCTGGCCATTGTTTCATTGCAGTTGTTATTGTTGTTTAGCTGGCCCAGACCGGGTTCGAACCCCCTAGCCTCTGTGTATGTGGCCAGTGCCACAAGCACTGTGCCACGGGCACCAAATTGTGTATTTTTCTTATGTGGATAAATTGTGTTGTGCTGAAGTCAGAACTTGTAGTGTGCCCATCCCCAGAATGGAGCAGAGTATACTGGATGCAAGATTTCATACTGTACCCTCCCTCCCCTCCCTTGCTTCTTACTCTCTGATGCTCTAGGTGGCACGCTATGACCTGAAGGACCAGCTATTCAGCTCCCCCTTCCTGCTGAGATCGTATGACATTTATTTGTCCATTCCTGAGGCACTTCATGTCAGATAACACTCTCCAGTTCCATCCAAGTCACTGCAATATTATTTCATTCTTTTTATGACTGAGGAATATGCCGTGAGGTGTGTGTGTGTTTGGGTGAATGCACATGTCTATATGTGTTATGATTGCATGTATGCGTGTGTGTTTGTATACATGCACATGGGTATATGTGTGTTTGCCTATACACATATATTTGCATGTGTATGCATATATTTGCATGTTTGTTTACATATTTGCATGTTTGTTTGGACTAGGCACTTATGTGTGTCTTTGCATGTGTATATATGTGTTATAATTGCATGTATGCGTGTGTGTTTGTATACATGCATATGGGTATATGTGTGTTTGCCTGTACACATATATTTGCATGTTTGTTTGCACACATGCATATATTTGCATGTTTACGTATATATTTGCATGTTTGTTTGGACTATGCACTTATGTGTATCTTTGCATGTGTATATATGTGTGCTTGATACACGCATGTATATTTATGTGTGTGTGTGTGTGTGTGTGTACGTGACACAATTTCTTTATCCACTCATGAACTGATCAGCACTTAGGCCAAAATTCCATAGCTCAGCAATTATGAATTTTGCTATTACTAGCATTCAGTGACAGGCCTCTTTTTCATATAATGAATTCTTTTCCTTTGGGTCTATCCTCTGTAGTAGACTTTCTAGATCAAATTGTATTTCCACTTTTCGTTCTCTGAGAAAGCAACATACTGTTTTCCAGAGAGGCTGTACTAATTTCCATTCCCGCTAACCGTGTACAAGCATTTATTTATTTATTTATTTATTTTGAGACAGAGTCTCACTATGTCACTCTTGGTAGAGTGCTGTGGCGTCATAGCTCACAGCAACCTCAAACTCTTGGGCTTAAGCAATTCTCTTGCCTCAACCTCCCAAGTAGCTGGGACTACAGGTGCCCACCACAACTCTGGGCTATTTTTTGTTGCAGTTGTCATTGTTGTTTAGCAGGCCTGGGCCAGGTTCAAACACGCCAGCCTTGCGTGGCCGGTGCTGTAACCACTGTGCTACGGGCGCCAAGCCCAGGCATTCCTTTTTAAAATAACGGCTGCGGCTTTAATTTACATTTCCCCCTTTTTTACTGGCAGTGAGCATGACTTCATTGGTCTGTTGGCTATTTGCAGATACGAGTGTGTGTGTTGACCACTTTTTAATGGGGTCAAACTTGCTTTTTAATGGGGCTGTGTTTTGCTTCCTTGTGGGTTCTGCGTCTCACTCAGCTCTCTGTCAGATGTGTAGTTTGCAAATATTTTCTCCCATTCTGCAGGCTGGCTGGTTGCTCTGTTTTTCCTGTGCTGAGTAGAA
Source organism: Galagoides demidoff (assembly GCA_963574575.1). Classification (NCBI taxonomy): domain Eukaryota; kingdom Metazoa; phylum Chordata; class Mammalia; order Primates; family Galagidae; genus Galagoides; species Galagoides demidoff. Next base: position 14,879 of record CAUYQV010085771.1, read on the forward strand.
AGTTTTTAATTTAATTTTTGAGTCCTGTGCATTTCTTGGTTGCTGTTTTTCTCCTTTGTGAGACCAGGCTACCCCAGGCGTGGACTCACTTAACATGGGCTGGGAGTCCGAACAGAGGCACCTGCTCCCGGAGGGGGGGGTGTTGCGTTGTCACCAGTGGACCTCATTTCCTCACCAGCACAGGTGAAGATTTCACTGCTGGTCTGATTTTGCTTAATGAACAGTAAATACATTTTCTCTGGTTTCAGTGTTGTTAATAACATGATTTTTTTTCTCTTGCTTACTGTAGACTACATCTACTTATAAAACATGCATTTTAAAAATCATTTTATTTTTCATCTATGTATTTATTTTTGTTGGTGTTGCCGTTGTCATCGTTGTCTTAGCTGGTTCGAACCCATCAGCCTTGGGGTATGTGGCCGGCGCCCTTACCCACTGAGCTACGGGTCCTGCCTTATTTATTTATTGGTGTGAGTCCTTACAACTCACACCAACCTCGAACTCTGGGCTCCAGCAATCTTAACTGCTTCAGCCTCCCAAGCGGCTGGGACTATAGGTGCCTACCACAATGCCCGTCTCATTTTTCTATTTTTGGAGGGGTAGAGATGAGGTCTTGCTTTTGCTCAGGGTGCTCTTGAACTCTTGAGCTCTGGAAATCCACCTGCCTCTGCCTGGGAGAGGGCTGGGATGACAGGCAGGAGCCACCATGCCCAGCTGCGTGTAACTGCTTAGGTTATGGGTAAGGTTTCTGTTGACGATGGGCTATTTGTCGTTAACTTTTGGAGGGGTGCCAAAAGTTATACGTGGATTTATTTTGCAGGGTTGGCCCCCCTGGTGCCCTGTAGCATTCCATTATATATCCCACCAGGGAGGCAAGAGTACTTATTCAAGATAGCTGGAATTGGGTCCACCGTATGGCTGTGATTATACAAATTTATAAATACCATTAATTTATTCTCTACATTAATCTGGCGGCGTGAGAGTAGCTAAATGGGATACCCACGAGTACTCACAACTACCCAGAGATGGAAAATAAATTCTGCTCTTTCATTTCAATTCCCCTTCTCTGGCAACTCGACCTGCATTTGTTTACAGGACGGCAATTAACCTTGTTGCTGGATAAATGTTACTGCAGGTGTCTGATGTAATAAGGACCCGTTATCCACAACAATGTAGTCCATTGTAGAAACATTGTGTTCTCGGACTCAGAGGCTCACAGTGAGGCAGGCAGGGACCTAGGTAGCTCTGTCCATGACCCCTGAGTAATGGCAAAACAGAGGCATGACACTAATAAAGGCAATTAAATAACGCTTGGGGGGGGTCATTAGAAACATACATAATGATTAAACTAAGTACTAATGAATGGAATGTCTCTATTGCAAAACACGGTAGTGGATTAAGTTAAAAAAAAAATTAGTCTTAGAGACCAGCCTGAGCAAGAGCGAGACCCTGTTTCTACTTAAAATAGAAAAACTAAAAAAAAAAAATAGAAAAACTAGCCGAGCTTGAGGGCAGGTGCCTATAGTCCCAGCTACTCAGGAGTCTGCGGCAGGAGGATTGCTTGAGCTATGATGATGTCTGGCATTGCACTTAACCCCAGGGAGACAGAGTCTGTCTGAAAAAAAAAATGGCTCAGTGGGGTAGGGCCTCATATACCAAGGGTGGCGGGTTCAAACCCAGCCCTGGCCAAACTGCAACAAAAAAATAGCCGGGCATTGTGGCGAGCACCTATAGTCCCAGCTACTCGGGAGGCTGAGGCAAGAGAATTGCCTAAGCCCAGGAGTTGGAAGTTGCTGTGAGCTGTGTGATGCTGTGACACTCTACCAAGGGTGATAAAGAGAGACTCTGTCTCTACAAAGAAAAAAAAGAAAAAGAAAAACTCTTTGTCACAAATGATGCAAAGGTGAATTTAAGTCCTCGCAGGGGAGGATTTCATCCCCAAAACAAGTGCTTTTTTTTTTTTTTTTTGGCCCCAGGCTGCTAGGTGTCCTCTGGGGTGGGTTCTAGATCCAGTGCTTTTATATCACTCGGAAGCCCCTAGGCTGTGTAGCCCCAGACTCTGCCCTAGCTGCTAAGTGTAGCAGTGGGGATGGGCCACAGCAGGTCTTGATGTAGTTTACGATGGTTGTGACTGCTGTGTGCTGGCATGTGTGGTTGTCAGGAATGTTCTAGAGACGGCATACACCCACCTTCAGAATGGAGTGCCCTCAATGGTTAAGCTTACCCAGGAAAAGTGTGTCCTTGTCCCTGGCTCTGCCAGTGTACCTCTGAGCTCTTACCATGTTCTGCCCCATGAGAGTGTCTACCTGGATGCTTGGACCCTGGAGGAAGTCTGTGCTAACACTGGGGTTTCTGGTGGGGACTTCGAACCTCAGGGTACAGGTGTGACCCTGGAGGAAGTCTGTGCTAACAAGGAGGTTTCTGGTGGGGATGTTGAACCTCGGGGTACAGGTGTGACCTTTGGAGGGGCTGAAGACTGGAGTCAGCTGTGTCTTTGTGGCCAAGCTGTGACAAAGACACAGACACCAGGGCTGGGGTGGGGCTCCTTGGTGACCTCCCTCTGTCTGTGTCATCACACAGTGTTTGTTGGTGGCAGCATGAAGCAGTGTCCCTGACTGCACTGGGTGAAGACGGGAGACAGCTCGTGCTATTGTCTCCCTTACTTGGATACATGCATCTTTGGCCTCTGCTAACTTTCTCCTTTATCTTTTTGCTGTGATAAAATCATAACCAGGCATAACTCAGTGGCTGTGAGTCCTGAGAATCCTTCTACTATGTTTCCCCGATAATAAGACACTGTCTTATATTTATTGTCTCTCCAGAAGACACACTAGGGCTTATTTTCAGGGGATGTCTTCCTCTCTGCGTGGAAATGCACACCACACCCATCAATCTGCATACCCACGCCCATCACTATGTCTTATTATCAGGGTAGGGCTTATTTTGGGGGTAGGTCTTATTTTCGGGGAAACACATTACCAGGTCAGGGAATGTGACTGTGGCTAGAGATGTCCCAACTTCATCGTGCGGGTGTGACTATTAGCTTTAGCTTTTGCCTCTCATTCCTTGCACCTCCAAGACTTTGGTACATATCCAGGGAGTGAATCAAGGGGGCACGGTGGATGTCATGGCTTGGCACTGGCTTCTAGGATGTTCCGTGCGGATTCTAAGATCTGGTGTGCAATTGGCTAGATGAAGACCTAGAACTCTGTATGATGCTGAGAAGGAGATGCATTTGAGTCCTGTCACTGCTGTAACAAATTAACCCAAGCTCCGTCTTTTAGAACAATAAGAATTTGCCGTCCCCCAGTCCTGGAGCCCAGGAGTCTGAGCTGCAGGTGTCTCAGGGCCGCTCCCTCCACAGGCTCCTTCCTGCCTCTCCCAGCTCCTGGGGGCTCCAGGCATCCCTGGGCTTATGTCCTCATCACTCCAATCTCTGCCTCCGTCTCCACATGGCTTCTCCTCTGTGTCTGTGTCTCTGCTGTCTTGTGTGAGGACACCTGTCATTGGGTTTAGGGCTGTTCTTAATCCAGGATGGCCTCATCTCAATCTCCCTCACTGATCACTTCAGTGCAGAGACCCTCTTGCCAAATTGCATTCTACTCAGAGGTTCTAGGTTATAGGACACAGACATATATTTTGCCATTAAACTTATTACAGTTGTGTCCAATTCCTTCGGGAGTTCCCAGGGGAGGCTCCTTCCTGCCTCTCCCAGCTCCTGGGGGCTCCAGGCACTCTTGAACTTTTGGCTACATCACTCTGCCAAAAGCTCCACACAGGTCTCCACACAGCCACCAGCTCCTCCTGTGTGCATCTAATCCTCCTCTGCGTCCGTCCTGTACACTTGCACTGACATTTGCAGCCCTCCTGGATGGTTGAAGATCATCTGTTCATCTCAGTCCCCTTAATTTCAATCACACCTGCCAGGCCCCCTTTTCTAAATAAGGTCACATCCATCTTTCAGCGACTGACATGAATTTCACTCCAGGAACGAGGACTGTAGTGATGACTCTTGTTATTTTTGGTTTTCTTCGTGTCATCTTGAGGAACAGAAAAGCTGCACAAAAAAATAAGGGCTGGGTGTAGTAGCTCACTCCTGTGACCCCAGCACTCTGGGAGGCTGAGGCAGGAGGATCACTTGAGCTCACGAGTTTGAGGCCAGCCTGAGCAAGAGAGAAACCACAACTCTGATAAAAATAGAAAAACTAGCTGGGCATTGTGGCAGGTGTCTGTAATTCCAGCTACTCAGGAGGCTGAGGCAGGAGACTCGCTGGAGTCTAGGAGTTTGAGGTTGCTGTGAGCTAAGCTAAGGCCACAGCGTTCTGCCCGGGAGACAGAATGAGAACCCGTCTCAAAAAGAATAAACAAAACGAGACCCAGGAACAAAAACCGTTATTACTTTTATTTCTCTAGTTCCCCAAATAGAAATGAGTTTCTCTGAGGATGATGAAAACTTCATCTCCTGTGCCCCCCTCATCCCTGGTGTCAGGTGCTAAAATGCCCTCAGCCTCCCTCCCCATCCCATGACATCATTTATCATCATTTTATTATTCTATTCCTTTCATTTATTTATTTATTATTTTATTTCTCTCATTCCTGTATCCATGGGTCTGATTAGACCCCTCTGCTTGATTAGATTTTCACACTCAGTATCTTCTTGCAAAATTATTCATTTCTTTGAAGTTTCCACAATTTTGGTTACCAATGTAAAGTAGTCTCGGGACACTGAGAAACAGGAGCTATAATTTGAAGGCCATCTTCACAGGGCACTTTTGGAGCGGACACTGGAGTTCTGCCCCCTCCAACGCCCTCACTGGGCCTCTGGCCCTTCTCCCCACATGCATCCCCGACGTGGGTTCCAGGCAGGTGACGCAGCTGAACTCCCAACAGATGTGATTCCTCCATGTCCCGGGCAGAAGGCCTGGTGCGTGTGTCTGGGCCACAGGGGACCTCGGTCTCTCCTCTTTGTCAGCTGCTGTGAGGGCTGGAGCCCAGGGTGAGTCCTGAGTGATCTCACCTCACTGCAGTGTCGCCCTCCCTGCCAGCAGGACTCTTGGTGGGAGGCAGCTCCCAGGGTGGCTGTGACTCACTGCGGGTCTCTCTGCCATCCGCCACCTTCTCATGCCCTGCTGGTTTTTCTGATACAAGCACTTTGTTACCCCACCAGGGGCGTAGACGTGGCCCTCTTAGCGCTCTCTTTCACCTGGGCCTGGGCTGGGAGATGACCACCCCATGCTTTCTCTCTCTGTGCAGTGGAATTTTTGTTCTGTGACCTGGCTTCCATGAGGTCCGTCCGGCAGTTTGTCCAGAACTTCCAGATGAAGAAAATCCCTCTGCACGTCTTGGTGAACAACGGTGAGTCCTGTGAAAATCCCTGCAGACGGTAGGCGGATCCCCCTGGGAGTTCTCACAGATGTGGGAGAAAAGCCCTTTGGTGCAGTGGGGTCCCCGTGAAAGTTACAGGACACCCGTGTGTGTGCTCCGTGGACCCTTCTTCACGACATGAGTGTGCTGGCACCTGTCATGAGCCAAGTGCCCTTCAGGATGCCATATTTATAGGAATGTGTTTGCCGCTGGATGATTGCCAGAAACACTGTTTGCTTCATATTCCTGCTGTGTTTTGTTTCTGTTTTTGTTTTTTGGGACAGAGTTTCACTATATCGCTCTCAGTAGAGTGCGACGGCATCCCAGCTCACCTCCAACTCTTGGGCTCAAGCGATTCTCTTGCCCCAAGCTGGGACTACAGGTGCCCCCCACCACACCCAGCTATTTTTTGTTACAGTTGTCATTGTTGTTTAGGTGGCCAGGGCTGGGTTTGAACCCGCCAACTTTGGTGTATGTGACCAGCACCATAACCACTGTGCTATGGGTGCCAAGCTGCCTGCTGTGTTTTTATTCTGCATTTTTTAAGAGGGTGTCCAAGCTGTGGCCACCCATAGCTGCATGGCAGCTTGTATGGCGGTTGAGGGGAGGGCCTTTTTCACCCAAGCCTCCTCTTCCCTGGAATGCCCAAAACCTTGGAGTGCCTGGAAAGTGCTTGGAAGGGAACATCCCCTGCTTCTGGGATGTAGGGAAGGCGGTCGGGACAAACATTGGTCCCACCAAGGTGGCACAGTCGAGCCACAGAATGGACCCACCACCTGCCCAGGGTGCTGGGCCCTGGGCCAGACCCACCTTCATTCTGCAGGGCCATCCAATATTGTGTTTCTCTGCAAAAATTGGAAGAGTAAGTGTTTCCCTGGGCCACACAGAAAATACACAAACACTAATGAAACGAGATGGGTGAAACAAAGGTCCTTGCTTACTGTTCACTACACCTGACTCCACAGATAAGCAGGACAGGCCTGAAAAAGTCCGCTTGTGGCCCACGAGTTGCAGGTTGGACACCCCTGACAGAGGAAGGGAAAAACTTTACTGATAGTTGCATGCCCTGGTGTGTGTAGCTGATTTGTCCTTGTTGGGTCACCATAAGTGTCCTCGAGGCAGCTATGTTTGGTCCTGCCAGCTTTAACATATGCAAATAGGTCTTTTAATAGCAAGTCCCAAGGTAGGATGCTGGCAGTGGCATTGTTTAGGGTCCAGGAGGGTAGAATAGAGTCTCCAGCACTTCCCCAAACTCTGTTGCCCAACATCTTCCCCCCAAAAACTCCTGTTAACCCGTCACATGTCTTAACTGGTCTTGAAAATCAGCTCGAGCTGAGCGCCAGAAAGCACATTTCCAAATTGCATGAGCAGCCAGACTTTGTGCTTTTCTCATCTTTATTCTTAAAGAGAGTGATTCAGGCTCTGCAGACATTAAATACTTCAGGCTTACAGCGCTTTTTAAAATTTCAGTTGTTGGCACATTGCAAACAGGACCAGATGGGCTCTTTCTGGCTTGTAGGAAGCTCGTGGGCTTACCCAATGATTTACCAAATGCAGAAATGATCAATGGGTTCTTTTCTTTGCCTTTTTTTGGGGGAAGGCTGAGCCTCACTGTCTTACCTGGGTAGAGTGCTCTGGCATCATTGCTCACAGCAACTTGAAACTCTTGGGCTCAAGAGATCCTTCTGCCTCAGCCTCCCAAGTAGCTGGGTCTGTAGGCATTTGCCGTGATGCCCAGCTAGTTTTTTCTATTTTTGGTAGAGACAAAGTCTCACTCTTGCTCAGGCTGGTCTCGAACCCCTCAGCTCAAGGGATCCACCTACCTCAGCCTCCTAGAGTGCTGAGATTATAGGCGTGAGCCGCTGTGCCCAGCTTTTTTTTTTATTCTTAAAGAGAGTGATTGAGACCCTGCAAATGTCAAGTACTTCATGCTTAAAATGTCTTTTTATTTCATTTGCTAGCACAGTTGAAAACAGAATGGAATGGCCTCTTTCTGCCTGTCATGAGAAGCTCGTGGGTTAACTTAATGATTTATCAAACACAGAAATGACCAATAGGTTATAGGTTATTGATCGGGCTCCTGGAGAGCCAGCTATTGATGGCTTATTTAACATCAAAATTATATTTATGTAACTTCCCACCTTCATGTCTGAAAATTGATAGATTTTTAAAAATAATTGCACACTATTTATGTTTCTGGGGGGGGGTGAGGGGAGCTCCTTCCTATGACCCCAGTGGATGAATTTCCCTAGATAAAAAAATTACTGAATAATGATTCCCCTATCAAAAAAAAAGTTGGGTAATAACAGTGACAGTGCCGGGCACATGGTGACGCTATTTTTGGGCACGGTTCCCTCACTCATTCATTCATGCTTGCATCATTCATTCATTCAAAAATTGGCACCGATCTGTGAGGAAACTCCTGACCACTAAGGACGCTTCTGTTGGGGGAGGATGGGAGTGAAGATTTTCACCCACGGGGGACTCAGAGGGCGGCTGAGCCAATGCTCATGCTGGACCCACTTGCTGATGGGCAGATGCCTCAGCAGGGGTGTCTCACATCTGCCTTCTGCACGGGGGGAAGGCAGAAGACGGACTCTGCAGGCATCTGGCCTCCCCCAGGTGTGGACACGGCTGGCTCAGGGCTCACACTCTTGCCCAGATGCTTGTTCCGTGGAGAGTTGTTTTTCTGCTCAGCAATGAGGTGGGCCTCTCCCGGTGCCATTTCTGAACAGAAGGCTCCGGGATGCTTCTTTAGTGCTGGATGGTTGTGGTGCCAGTGGACGGGACAAACCGTGATTCCAAGGAGGGGCGCTCATGGCTGCGGGGTTAGGCCAGATGCTGGGACCCCCTTCCGTCACCTCCCTGGATGGCTGCTCTTCCCACGCTGTGTCCTGAGCTCACAGCCTTCTCAGTTACCCACGTTCTCTCTCTCTGTCATTCCGTTCTGTTCTCTCTCTATCTCTTCTTCTTTCTGTCCTTTCTCCTTCTCTGTCTTCCCCCTCATTCTCCCTTCTTTTATCCACTCCCCCCGTCTCTTGCCCCCCATTTACTCTCCTCCCTCTCTTTTTCTCCTCCCCCACTTACTCTCTCTCTGCCACTCTCTGTCTTTATCTCTGTGTCTCTCTGCCTGTCTCTTCTTCCCTGCTTCTATCTGTTCATCCCTCTCTCTCTCTTTCTCTCTGCCTTTCTGGGTGTCTTCTCTCTGTGCCTCTGATTCCTGACTCTGTCTTTCTGTCTCCCTCCCTCTTTCTCTCACTCCTCCTTGTCCCTCTCTCTGTCTTTCTTTATCTCTCTCTTTCCCTGTCACCCTCACTCCCTCTGCCTCCCTCCCTCTCTCCTGTTATTCTTTCTCCTCTCTTTCTCCCTCTGTTTCTTCCTCTCTGTCTCTCTCTGCTCCTCTCTGTCTCTCTCTTTCTTTCATGCCTTCTCACACCTACCACTCTCCGTGTCCCTGTGACACACAGAACTCCCCTTACGCTCTGGGTCCAGGACACACGTGGGCTCCCTCCGTGATACACCCCACTACGTGGTTCCAGCGAGAGTGTCCGCTTGCCAGTCAGATGCGTAGCTTGATGAGCAAAGACCTTTTGTTGTTCATTTTCCACTTTTCAGTTGGCAGAGAGAAACGTGAAGGTCTCACAGACATTCATAAAATTTTAACAGTGTTCATTTATCCGTTACTAGAAAGCACAAAAGCTGGGTACTGGCCATCAGTGAAAAATTCTCCTACAGAAGGAGCATTTTCTGCATTTGTGGGAACTTAGTGAGCATCACCGTGTGAGTCAGGAGGGTCCTTCAGGGTTCTCCAAAACCTTGTGCTTTAAAGTGGAGAAGAATGGACTTACTGTCACATTACCATGGATTGTGACTGTCCTGGGCACCTGGGTGGCCTGGGGACAGTGCTCACAGGGCTAGTGGGAAAACAGCCTATGTGAACACACACATGGACATGTGTGCAGATAAAGAAATACACAATATGCAGAGAAATGCACACACATCTTTGTATGAACAAATATCTTCATATAAAAACACTGCAGCACAAAGACACACATGTACACCAATGTGCAGACACTTGAGACCTGTGCACAGGTGCAGATACACAAATACACAATCCCCAGAGAAGCACACACACATTGGTACATGTGTTCACATCTCCATATATGTGTAAACACACAGGTGCATAAACCCACATGCTCAGAGACAAATGCGCAGGCAGAGAGGAATACGGAGGCGAGTGGCCTCGCGTACAGATAAACTACAACAGATAGAGAATTGCATTTGCACGTGTGAGCATGTCTCCGTATAAAATGCCCAGACTCATAAACACATGTGCGTACACAAATGAGGAACCCTTGGGAACGTGGGTACATGCGGGGATACACAAAGCACAAACACAGAGGTACATAGACGTTTGTATGTGTGTGCTTATATGTGTTCATATAAAATGCAAAGACGTGCACACGTGCAAATACATGTACATCGAGGAGGGACGGGGAAACTGGCACATGGACAGGGCAGAAGCACATGCAGATAGATCCCTAAATAAAACACAGACACAGATAGAAGCACACACAGATCCACACACACCTACCAATAGATACATGTCCATAAACATGTGTAAATAGATACAGGGTGGACATAGAGTTCATGTACAATTTCCAATAGTTTACTATGTTTTCTATATAAACTTTTTAATAGTTTATATGTGTGTGTATCTATTTGTATATATACAGGGTGGACATGAAGTTCACGTACAATTTCAAATAGATGACACTGTATGAGGAGGTGGAGAACTTGGACAGATGGATGTCAGGGATGTGGACACAGTGCTGGGTGCCCAGAGGGGAGGGGGCCAGCCCAGGCGTCATCTCATCCTTCTGGAGACTTGGTTTACTGTAGTAAACTATTTAAAATTGTACATGAACTTTATGTGCACTCTGTATATATAAAAATAGGTTCATACATATATATAATGAATATGAATATGTGTGAATATAATATATTCACACATCTATATACATATAGATAGAAAGATACATATGTATACAAATAGATACTTACACATATACAAATGATATATAGATAGATACGCATGTTTGGAAATAGATGCATACACATAAATAGATACATACTTACAGGGTAGTTTACTATTTAAATTGCACATGATAGATACACACATATAAATAGGTATATAATGTAGACATAGATACATTTGTATATAAATAGATACATGTATAGAGATACATATATAAGTATGCAAATAGATACAAACACATATACAAATAGATATAGAGAGACATAGATACATATATATACACAAATAGACATAGGCACATATAGAAATAGAGACATAGATACATATGTATGCAAATAGATATATACATATGTAAACCCATACATACACATATACAAATAGACACATATACAGAGATAGATATCTCTGTATACAAATAGATACATATACAAATAGGTACATAATATAGACAGATACATTAGCATATAAATAGATGTATATACAAAGAGAGAGAGATCGATACATATGTATACAACTAGGTACATAGATACATTTGTATATAAGTAGATATATAGAGATAGATACATATGTATACAAATAGATACACATACAGAGATAGATACCTATGTATACAAACAGATACGTATAGAGAGATAGATACACAAGTTTGCAAATTGATACATACACATATACAAATAGGTATATATACAGAGATAGATATCTCTGTATACAAATAGATGCATATACAAATAGGTACATAATATAGACAGATACATTTGTATATAAATAGATATATATACAAAGAGACAGAGAGATCGATGCATATGTATACAAATAAATACATATACAAATAGGTACATAAATACAGTTGTATATAAGTAGATATATGTAGAGAGAGATAGATACATATGTATACAAATGGATAAACATACAGAGATAGATACCTATATATACAAACAGATACGTATAGAGAGATAGATACACAAGTATGCAAATTGATACATACACATATACAAATAGATATATATACAGAGATCGATATCTATGTATACAGATAGATATGCATAAAAATAGGTACATAATACAGACATAGATGCATTTGTATATAGATACATATAGAGAGAGATACATATGTATACAAATAGATGCACACATATACAAATAGATACATACAGGGTGGAATTAAGCTTGTGTCCAAAACTCTACTGTTCTAAATTCCACACAAACTTCATGTCCACTCTCTCTATATATACAAACAGATACAAACACATAACTAATAGGTACATGTACACATATATGCAGTTACCTGGTCTTTTTTTGCAGTTACAAACAGAAACATCCACGTGTATGAAGGCACGTATGGAAACATATGTAAGTGAGCCTAGACATGCGTGCACTCTGAGCTCAGCTCACGTGCAAATTCACAGTCCTATACACACGCGTGCAGTAGTTACTGTGCGTACAAATCTGTGTGCATTTGCAAATACACCTGCATATTCAAGAATGTGAACACAGGTCCCCATGGAACCATGTGTATAAGTGCACATATTTGAGTCAATTAAGCATGTATGCAAATATGCCAATGCACACCTACACAGACACACATGTACACATGTGAATATGTGCTTGTCCCACACAGGTGCAAACGCACAGCATTCCATATGCATGCCTAACTCACATAAATACACAGCTGCATGTATGTGTCATGTAAGCACAGACCTGTGCACTGATACCTGGGCAAGCTGGCCTGCTTTAAGACTGGGTCAGCATGGGCCAGGCATGTTGCTTACGTGAATGTGTTTGAGGTCAGACCTTTGTGGAAAGAACATAAGAGCAGCTGGTTAACTCCTTTTCCTGGGGAGGGGGCGTGCTGTGAGCCTGGGAAGCAGAGAGTACAGGGATGATTGTGTTTATGGAATTGGGACTCATCCAGCTGGGCCAGGGCTGGGGTGAGGCTCGGCTGTGTCCATATTCTGTTCACCATTTCTCACAGGACACCCGAGGAACCCCTGGGATGCTCGGTGGAGGGGGCAGTGCCATAGCAACTGTCCTTGTCCGGCGGTAAGGACACTCTCTATGGCTACTTACGGATTTGAATGTGCCCATGAACTGCAAGCCCAGACGTGCCCTGGGATTGTGCATGACCACGTATTGTTGTGTTTCTGCACCATGCACATTTGCAAATGCATTCTTGTGTTTGATTAACACACACACATAGACCCAGCCCTGTGTACGTGAAGCCCTGTACTTGAAGTTAATTCTGAAGTTCACAAGTTTGGGTGACTCAGAACATCCTCCGTCTCCCGTGTGTGTTTTGCTATTACTCTCCAAGTCACGGCACAGACCAGCAGAGACTCAGAGCAGGAAGGGACGTTGGGGATGGCCAGGTACCTCCCACCGTATACAAGGCAATAAACCAAGTCCCAGAAGGACGAGATGATGCCTGGGCTGGACCCGTCCCCTCTGGGGACCCAGGACCGCGTCCACATACCTGAAATCCACCTGTCCCACTTCTCCACCTCCTCACCCGTTCTGACCCTCCCTGACATTCTCCTTGTGTTCCCAGCTGGGGTCATGATGGTTCCGAAGAGGAAGACCCAGGACGGATTTGAAGAACACATGGGCGTGAATTACCTGGGGCACTTCCTACTCACCAACCTGCTCCTGGACACCCTGAGGGCTTCTGGATCTCCGGGCCACAGCGCCAGGGTGCTCACCGTGTCCTCGGCCACACACTACGTCGGCGAGCTGAACATGGACGACCTTCAGAGCAGGTGGGGTGCGCCTTATGTGGAACCTTAAAGAGGTCTGAGGGGTTGAAGGTTACTGGCCTCCTGTGTTGGCTGGGATGGTACTTAAGCCCCGGGCAAAAGTGACTCAATCAGCAACCATTTGTGACACGTTATTATCGGACAGCTTAGCTCTGGGCAATGGTGCTATCTTATTGTTTGGCTAAGGAAACACCAAAGTTGAATGCAGAGAATTAACAGGTGTATTTGAGCATTCCCTTTTCTGCCCTGTTGTACATGTGACCCACTGAATGTGCGGGGGGCATTGCCGTGACTCTCGGTGACCTTAAAGTACTGTTTTCTAATCCCTGAATCCCCTTTGGTGGATTCCTTCTGACACTCTCTGAAGGATAACAGGGATCGCTCTCTGAGAATTAGGAGCCTTCGTGTGTTTGGGCTGCCGTAGCGAAGTGCCCTAGACATGTGGTTCATCAATAACGGTATCACTTACGGCTCTGGAGGCCGAAGGTCCCTGCGCGGCAGATGCTGTGAGTGGTGGGGACTCAGTTCCTCATTCAGAGATGGGGCCTTCTCACTGTGTCTTCACATGGTACAAGGTGAGAGGGAGCTCCCTGGAGTCCCTTTATAAGGACACTGAGGCTTATAAACAATAGGCATTAGTTGCTCACTGTCCTAGAGGCTGGATATTAAGATCTCCACATGCGGGAAGCACCTGTGGCTCAGAGAGTAGGGCACCAGCCCCATATACCGAGGGTGGCAGGTTTGAGCCCAGCTTTGGCCAAACTGCAACAAAAAAATATCCAGGTGTTGTGGCAGGCACCTGTGGTGCCAGGTACTCGGGAAGCTGAGGCTTCCCTGAGCCCTGGTCATGAACTCTGAGCCATGCTGGGACCAACAACACGGTCCTTCAGCCGCACCAGGACAAGCCACACATACCTGTATTATGATTTGTCTTTTTGAACAAAATAAGCGATTTTACTTAGGATTACAATTTACTATGTGACAGACATTTCTGTAATCAAATGCAAAAAAGGATCCATGCTATCCCAGGAAACCTCAGCATTCGTGAGACGTAATTGCACACAGGTGTGGTGTGCGGGCAAGCAAATTAGGCATGGCTTTGTACTTTAAGTTTTCCTCCGTAAAGCCACACAACCAGACTCTCATTCTGTCGTCTTGCTTTTTTTAATGTTTACCAAAGTGTGATGAGACCACATGGGGGTCCAGAGTTTTTTCTTTGGTGCCACGCATCGGAAGAAGCAGAGTTGTCTTAGGCCACATGTTAAATACACAAACACTTAACAGAAACTGATGAGTGAGAGAAGGCTCCTGCATACTTTTTTGCAGAATCTGACACCACAGAAGGGATTCAAAAAGTGTTTAACTGCTGGGGAACCATGGTGATTCAAATCCTCCTATCCATGGGCCATGGTGATTCAAATCCTCCTATCCATGGGCCATATCCTATCCATGGGCCATAGCTGTCCTGCAGAGGGCGCTGTAGCTTCCAAAGTGGAAAGCGCTTTCCAACCCTGCAAAGACTGGGGATTGATAGGCTATGTCCCTAGTCCATTAGTCAAAGAAAACATTATTTTCTTAGCCATACGAATCTATTAAAATTTGCTAACAACCTATTTGGGGAAAAACATTTCTAAAGACTATATAACAATCTGGGAAGAAAAAATTGCCCATGTATAGAACCGATAAAGGATTAATATCCTTGATATAAAGAGATTTGTGGAAAGAAAGGAAACCCATGGCAGCCTGAAATTGTTATTAAAAGCAATCGTCACGATCCTCCAAATCTATGAAAAGAAAGATCTGTGAATCTATTATCCAATCATAATAACTATGCAACTGTAACTGCAAACATTGGCATAAGATATTAATTTAGTAAAGAAAGCTAAAGGTTGTTATTATCAGAAAAATGCATTGCATGTATATGTGTGTCTGTATCGATGTATTAGTTTCATCCAGTTGCCATGATAAAAGTACCATGTTTCCCCCAAAATAAGACACTGTCTTATGTTTATTTTTTCTCTAGAAGACACACTAGGGCTTATTTTCAGGGGATGTCTTATTTTTATTAAGTATAATATGACAATCTAC
>CAUYQV010085773.1:0-11203 GCA_963574575.1 Galagoides demidoff
CTCTCCCTCCCTCCCTCCCTGTCTCCTTCCCTCCCTCCCTGCCCCACTGTGCATCCAGGGCCTCTGTGACCACTCCCTGAGCACTGTGGACACAGCCACTTTGGCCTGGGCTCCCATCCTTCTAGGGGAAAGTTAGTGACGCCTCTTCTGTTCCCCAGTCCCACTTGGGACCCCTCTTTCCACATCAAGGACACTAATTCTCACAAGTTCAGTGTATTTCCTCGTCTTCTCAGCCACATAGACACCTCACATAGTTGCAGAGTTATCAACAACGCACCTGCGAGGGCAGCCGGGGTTCTTCACAGTTCATTCTTACACATATGTCTTTGTCTTTGGAATATACCCCAGAGGGTGAGCAACCAGAGTACTGGGCTCAGAGGCGTTGAATTAATCATTTTATCTGTTAATTTGATGGGGGTTATATTCATGTTTCAGTTTGCACTCAATTTTTATTTTTTCCATGCATGGTGAAAGATGTTTTTAAAAATAAAACATTGACATGACTCAAAAGTCAAAATTATGTATCAAGAAAATACACAGAAAGAGGTGTCAGCCTCCCCCTCGATCACCAGCTCTCTGTAGGCAACCACATTCTTTAGTTGGTGCTTAATTTTTTCTGTGTTTTTAAAATTTTTTTAAAAAACATTTAATCATATCTATTCAAGGAGAACAATGTGATGATTTGGTAAACCACGTCCTTTGTGTAATGATTACCACGCTCCGGTGAACTGTACTTCCTCTCATGAGTTAATAAGCCTTGATGGTGTCTGTTCTCCACAGATGTAGGGAGACGCCACATACACGCACATGGACCACATGGCTTTTCACTTGGAATCCATCCCGGGCATCACCCAGGCCCTGAACCCACCGTTCCTGGTCTCCGTCTCACCACACCTGCCACAGGGACCGGGAGGCTGTTCCCAGTGCTTGCTACCCAGGAACACTTGAACGGTGACACTGAGGACGTGCTCTGCTGCAGACATGTCTCCAGGGTAAACTCTTAAAGAAGGGGCACTGTGTCTAAGGAAAGTGCCTTTGCAGCTTTGCTGGGCATCGGCAGAGGGGTTGTGGCAGCCTCTTCCTGATGTCCCAACACCATCTATAAAACATCTTTGCTGCCAGGCACGGTGGCTCACACCTGTATCCCCAGCACTCTGGGAGGCCAAGGCTGGTGGATTGCCTGATCCAGAGAGAGACCCTGTCTCTAAAATAGCTTAGTGTTGCGCTGGGTGCCTATAGTCCCAGCTACTCAGGAGAGTGAGGCAAGAAAATAGCTTGAGCCCAAGAGTTTGAAGGTGCTGTGAGCTGTGACACCACAGCACTCTACCAATGCCAACAAAGTGAGACTGTCCCTGCTGCAGTGAGCAGAGCTCCTGTTTCCCCACTGTCTGAACACAAGGTATGTTATCAGGCTTTTGAATTCTAGTTTCCTGAGAAGATGAGAAGTGACCACCCAGGGCAGCACCTGGTGTGTCTGTTCTTGGAGGTGAAGGTGGGCGCCTTGCCCCGGCTGTGGGGCCCCCACCAGCCCTCGTCTGTCCCTGCCCCTGTGTCCCGCCCAGGCTGCCGTCAGACGGCCATCTTACTTTTGCTCAAGAACTGAGTTTGTTGGGAAAATTAACCATTAATCTATAGGGATAAGTAAACTAGTGAACACAAAAGTGAAGGTGAGTACACATCTGAGGAGCTTTGCTCCCAGGCAAAATGCGCTGTTGTTTTTTTGTTGTTTCTGGTGTTATAGGAGCTCCGACAGTTAAGCTGGCAGACTTGCCACTGTGCACTCACGTTGGCAGCGCTGCGCCACCAAGTCAGTAAGGTTTCATAGCTTGGTATATCCGAGCCTCACAGCTGTGTCCACGGCATTATGCCCTGGCGTCCTGCTGAGTGGTGTCCATGCCTCACAGCTGTGTTCACGGCATTGTGCCCTGGTGTCCTGCGGGGTGCTGTCCATGCCTCACAGCTGTGTTCACGGCATTGTGCCCTGGCGTCCTGCTGACTGGTGTTCATTATTGTTGCATGATTCTGTGTGCTGTCATGATAATACAAGAGTTTGAATTAGAGCAACAAACAAACATTAAATTTCTTGCTAACCTTGGCAAGAGTGGAAGTTAAATAAGGGACATTTAGTCCAAGTTTATGGAGCTAATGCCATGAAGAAAATGGCAGTGTACAAATAGATTAAACATTTTTCTGAGAAAGCGTCCCTGGTGAAGAGAGATTAGGGTGGCCAGTAACAATCACAACTGATGAAAACGTTGCAAAAATTCTTCGAATTGTGGGTCAAAATCGTCAGCTGACTGTGGGAAGCACAGCAGACCAAGTAAACATCAATAGAGAAACAGGAAAATCTTAACTGAAACCCTTGGCGGGAGAAAGGTGTGGCTCTTGCATCACGACAATGCCCCAGCTCACACAGCACTGTCTGTGAGGTAGCATTTAGCCAGTAAACAAATAACTGTATTGGAACACCCTCCCTACTCACCTGAACTGGCCCGCAATGACTTTTTTTTTACCTGAAGATAAAGGAAATGTTGAAAGGAAGACATTTTGATGACATTCAGGATGTCCACTGGTAATAAGATGACAGCTCTGGTGGTGATTCCAGAAAAAAGAATTCCAAAGTTGCTTTGGAGGGTGGACTAGGGGCGGCATCAGTGCCCAGCTCCCAGGGGAGCACCTCTAAGGTGACTATAGTGAGTGAGCAGTGAGGTGTGGGGCACTTTTCCTACGATGAGGTCGTGAACTTGACCTCACATGTGATCACCTTTGTCAGTTGTTATTATATCTGCATTTGAAGTCGTTGTATAAAGCTTTTCCCTAAACCCAGAATATAAAAGGAGTGACATTTAGACACACACACCCAAAGTTCCAAAAAGCGTATACACATTTTAAGTGATGCTTTTCAAAGTTGAACTGAAGGTACGGTTACCTGTCAGGTGTAGCTAGAAGTGTTATTCACATGCATTGTAACTAAAATTCATATGCTTTGGGGAACGACTGATTTTATTTAGTACAAGATCTCTTAAAGTGTGTGTATGTATTTTGCACTCTGTGTGTTTATATATGTTTTTAAAAAACTTATTTTTACATTTAACTGGATTACTTGTTACTGTGTGATGTTGTGTATGTATATAATTTTATACTTTTTATTCCCAGTGCCCATTCAACTGTCCCAACACCATCTGTAAAACATCTTTACTAAGACAGTAGCTCACACCTGTAATTCCAGAATATTGGGAGGCTGGGATGGAAGGACCACATGAGGCCAACAGTTTGAGACCAGCCTAGACAATATAGCGAGATCCTGTCTCCTAAAATATCTGGGTGTGCTGGTGGCACCTGTAATCCCAGCTGCTCAGAAGCTGAGGGAGGATGGCTTGAACCCAGGAATTGGAGGTTGCAATGATCGGTGATTGCACCACCAGCCTCGGTAACAGAGCAAGACCCTGCCTCTAAAAATATATACTAAAAATAAATAAATTTAAAAAATAAAGTCTTTACTCCCTGTGGAGGGTAAAGATGCCTCTTCATCACACGACCAATGCCCATATATCATGGGTCCCTTTCCACAGCGCTTTCTCTGTGATCAGATCCATCTCTTCAGAGGCCCCAGGGAGTTTCAGTACCTGGTACAGCTGGTCCTCCTGGTTCGTATTTTTCAAGTGTTCATGAATGTCATTACAGGTTTACTTTTTCCATATAAGTTTAAAAATTAGGTTGTCCAGCTCCAAGAAAACAAAGAAATAAGCAAAGTAAACCAAGAAAGGCACTTCTGTAAGCACGTGGCTTGTGTTTGCAGCTGTGGACGTCTCTGCCTTAGTGACATGCAAACACTCTCCTCTTATAAACACCATATATTTCTTTAATCCCCCCAATTTAGTATTTTTCCTGAGATTGATAATAGTTTTTTCTCCCTTATATATTTTATTCCTTTAAATTTTCCATTATTGTTTAATAAATGAAGTTTTTTAGTTTCGTATCTTAACTTCTTATCCTGATATCCTGCTGTATTACTGATTATAATGAGGCAATTTTATTATTGATTCTCTTATTCTTCCCAGAGATGCTATTACACCTTCTGAAAACAGAAATAGTTTTCCTTCTTTTATCCATAATAATGCTTCAAATTGTTCTCTAAATTGCCTTGTTACTTAATGCTTCTTACCTTGCCATGGTGGGTGAAGTGGCTGTGTTTTACAGACCTTAGGGAAGCACCGGGTTCCCCTCGGTCTGTCCTGTGTCGGGGATGAATCCTCCACCCGCTTTCCACCGAGCGTCTTATCAGGATCGAACAACACTGCATTATATCAGAGGACATTTTAGTGTCTGTGGAGACCATATATAATTTTTATCATTAAATCTATTAATATGAAGAATTATATTAATAGTCATCCTGCCATTGAACCATCATTGTATTTTTGGAACAAACACCACATGTTTAAAATGTTATTGTTTTAATGGAATGTTTATTCTATTTACCAGTATTTTATAGTTTTTTCCATAGATATTCATGATACTGATTTTTTATTATCTTTCTTGTGCTATTTTTTAACAGGTGTAAGTATCCATGTTACACTTCCTTTATGAAGATAATTTATATTTCCTTTTTCTATCTTTTTTACCTTTTCAAAGAGATTATGGAAGTCTCCCAAGACACCATTTTGGGCCTGGTAGTTATTCGTGTGTGATTTAATTGCTGTTGTGGAAATTAGTTTGTTTAATCTTTCCCTCTCCTTTGGTGACAACTTCAGTAAATCATATTTTCATGGAAATTTTTATTGTGATTTGTGTAAAGCTTGTTTCCAATGGTTATTTCTTCTGTGTAATTTAATATTTTGGATCATTTTATTTTCTCACATTTACAAATTAGGTTACCTGATTTATTATCTTTTTTCCCCAAAGAACTGCCATTTTTTTCTTTTTATAAATTCCTCCGTTTTGTATCCTCTACTCCATTGACTTGGGCTTTTTAAAAATCTTTATCTTCTCTTCTTTTGACAAACTCTATTACCCTGTTTTTGCCCTTCTAAGTGTGAAATTTTTCATAATTTCATTTTAGTCATATCTGACCCTGAATTATCTTCTAACCACCACTTTAATTCTATTCCAGAGATTCTGATATGTCATGTTTTCATTATGGTTTCATTACCATTTAATAAACGAAGACTTTTTAGTTTTGTATCTTAATTTCGTATCCATAATGGCTATTTTTCAGAAATCCTGAAATGTTGGATTGTATTTGCCTTCCCCAAGGAGTTGTTTGATAGAGTTTTTAGATATCCAGAAGGAAGAACCTACTACAATTACTACTTTTATTGCACCATGAATATTGTTTACATTATTTTCACTCTATGGAAATAGTTAGCACGTTTCTCCCACCTAACATATGGCTAATCTCTTTCTCAACTTTTTTGCAGCTTTGTTGAGACGTAACTGACATACCATGAACTAGACATATTTTAACTGTGTAAGTTAATATATTTTGGCATCTGTGCACACAGTAAATTACTTTCCACAATCGAGGTACTGACAGTATCATCACCCTCAAAAGCGTCCCCAGGCCCCTGGCCTCAGCTCCCAGACCCTTGCTGGTCTACTTCCTGTCGTTAGAGTTACTTGAATTTTCTAGAAGACATAAACATATAAAAATATGGAACCATACAGTATGTGCTCTGGTGTCTTACATTCAGAATAACTGTCCTGAGATTCATCCGTGTTGTATATGTTAATAGATAGTTCCTTTTTTTCACTGAATAATGAATATAACACAATTTATTTGTACAATTTGGACTTTCTGTGATTTTTAAATTCCATTTTTTTTACAGATGCACAATAGGTATACATATTTTCTGTGTCCATGTGATAATTTGATACGTTCATATAATCAAGTCAGAGTAATTGGGACACATTGCCGTACATCTCTGTGTTTTCTTTATGCTAGAAACCTTGGATTATTCTCTTTTAGCTGTCTTCAAATGCTCAGGAAACTAACATTAACTGCAGCCACCAGACTAACCTGTGAATACCAGGGAGTCTCCAGCTAGTCTTCTCTCTGACTGTACCACTGAGTTAACCTCTCCATAGGTTAACGAACACTAATTTTTATCAGCATATCCTGTGTGGCCAAGAAGATGTATTTTCAATTATTAAATTGTAAATTCTTTATATATTCATGAATTCTACTTGTTTTATATTTTTGCTTATTCTTTGTCCATTTGATTTGTCTTAGACTAAGAATGATACGTTAAGTCTTCTTGGTATGAAGGGTCTCTGCTTGTCTACGCGTCTCCTGTATGGTTTTAAGAAGGAGGTTCTTTGGCACAGGAGTGTTCACCTGTCCTGACTGTACAGAGGAGGAGGGCCAGATCTGACTTTGTAACACGAGGACTGAAATCCCTGCTTTCCTGCTTCTTCCCTTTTGCCTTACACGCCTGATTGTCTGATTGTGATGATTTTAGCCTTCTCACTCGTTTTAAGCATCTTTTACATCACACAGACTTGGAATTCTTTTTTTCTTATGGTCAATTTTCAAATCTTCTCTTAGCAGGTGAGATGATCCCGGCTCTGATTGTTGGAATGACTGACGTGTTTGTTTAATGCTATCTGGATTATTAATAGCACTGAGGGGTGGATTCGCTTGGTTTCCTTCTGTGACGTCAGTTTTCTTTTCCATTTAAAATTATATGCATTCTGTTGTTTAGGAAAGTGTACATTTTTATGCTATGAAAACCTTTATTCGATAACTTTTCTTTTTGGCCCATAATTACCCTTTGCCTTTCACAGGCTCCAACTATTTGGTTGGTCAACTTTAAAAACATGACGTCCTCTGACCACACCTCCCGCCCACGTGAGGACCATGAGCAAGCTTTCGTCTCCCGTCACCTGTGTCGTTCCTAATTGTTTCTGGGACATGTGACAATGGCAGGCTGCTACTTTCCCATCGTGCCCGTGGTGTTTCAGCCTCTGATCTACAGACAGCACATACTCAGCCTTCACTGCCCGTCCTGCCAGCGTCCCCAGCTATTTCTCGGCGGGCAGAGAGCCTGTCCTCACATGCTCCTCCAAGGATGGGGATGGTCCGTGCTCGCTGGTGACGGTGGCTCTGTGGAGCCGGCATCTGAAGCAAGGCCTGGCTGGGGCTCAGCCTCATCCTGAGCGACCTTGCTGCTTGTTCCCTGATGATGCCGCCACACTGTGGCCTTGCTGCTGAGGGGCCTGGCGCCGTTCCAATTATTTTTACTTTCCAGATCCTTGGTCTTCTTGTCTGGAAGTTCTGAGTTTTGTGTTTCTCCGTTGGTTCATTTCATCCTTAGACAGTTAACAGGCCTCCTTCCATCCCAGGAGCTCCCTCTGCACCGCAGCTGCCCGGTCGGTTCTGCGCTGGCTCAGCTGAGCACACCTGAGGACTCCGAGGGATGCGGCTGCATTTTCTTCTTTGCATCTCTCACTTGGCCACGTTTCTCCCCTCCTTTCACCTCATTCGTCTTATTATCAGTGGTTGGGGCTTCGCTCACCCCTGTCTGCACTCCAGCCACACCCTCCCCTCCAGGTTCACTGTGATCGTGTCTCTACCTGAGAAAGACTGTCTTTGCTCCAGCCCCCACCTAGGTTGAGTCCACTCCCATCTCAAATATTTCTAGGTATTTATCTGTTCATGTTCTGAGTATTTGAAATCTTGATTCAGGGTGTTTTGCACGTCAGAGGCTTATTTAAGGAAGTCTGTTGAGGCCGTGCGTGTTCTGGTATTCTTCCGCCGTAAGCGTGTTGACACAGGGGCATCCCCTGGTATGGGACAGTATCCCTCCTATTCAGTTTGAAGTGTCTCACTTCCTTGAGCCAGTACGGGGATCACAGGAGGAAGGCTTGGTGCTTGGCCCCTGCGTGTCCCAGCCCGAGCCTGTCTCGCCTGTGTGTGCCAGGTGCATCCCCTAGTCCACGGCCCTCTCTCCTTGGGCACCTGCATGTCCCAGCCCGAGCCCATCCCACATGTGTGTACCAGCTGCGTCCCCTAGTCCATGGCCCTCTCCTTGGGCACCTGCATGTCCCAGCCCGAGCCCATCCCACATGTGTGTGCCAGGTGCGTCCTCTAGTCCACACCCTCTCTCCTTGGGCCATGAGGATCACACTACTACTGTTTGGCCTCCCCCTCGTATAAAAGCCTTATCATTTGTTTGCTTCTCCCCACGGCTCCCTCATCTCCCTTTTCCTCTCCAGCGTCATGCTCCCTCCCGGACACCGACCTTCCCGAGCCTGGGCTCTGCCTGCAGGTTCCCAAGCCCCTTCCTGTGCCTCCACTGTAGCCGAGTTCTGATCCTCCCGCCCTCCAGTCTTAGCATCTCCGCTCCAGGTGGGATTTCTCTCTGGAGATGATTGTGTCTGGTGTCCATGACCACCAACTCTGCCCTCCTCTTCTCAAGCCTGTGCAGGCCCCACCTACTTCTGGGCAGGCTCAGGGAGGCCCCGTGGGATGTGGGTGCACATTTCCACACTCACCGCTCTGTGGAGTCCCCGCCGCTCACCAGAGATGCTCCAGACTCAGGCGTCTGCTCTGCCAGTGCTGAGGATTTGGGAACATGTGGGGAGGGGGAGGTGCACCTGCTGTCATCATTTTGGGTCTGGATTCCCCCTTTTTATTTAAAGTTTCTTTTTTATAGAATTGTGTTCATGCAACATATGAAGTTCTGTGTGTGTTACTTTATGTTGTAGCTCTTTTATATATTACTGCATTGAATAAGAATGTTTTAATGGCTTTATAACATTTCATTCAGTGGATTTAATTATTTACTCATCTTTCTAACATTTTCTCCACTACTGGACGCTGACACGGTTTCTGCCTATTTCTTCACGTAGAACTATTTCCTCAGCCTAGATTCCCAATAGTACAATAAATTGGTAGAGGTATAAAATGTTTTAAGATCCTTGTACAGTTTTCAAATCTTTTCCCAAATCCTCGTGTCAATTTAAACTCTACTATAAATATTTGAAAACCTGTTTGCAGGCCCCTCACCAGGATCTAACTGCTGTGGTGCCCCTGGACTGCCTCAATTTTGCTAACTCCACTTCTAGAATTCTGTTCCCTGAACTGACTCGGGGTGAGGGTTGTAGAGAAACGTGCATGAGAATTGGAATCAGACTTGAAGCAGCAGCTGCAATGACGTCCAGTCCATGATGGGCCAGGCATTGCAGCCATCCAGGGACTGGGCTCCTGGCCTGCCATCAGCCCTGTTGGCATGGAGGCACCCAGGCCTCAGACACTCTGGGCCCCACCACTTCTTCCCCTTCAGCTTTTCTGAGGCCTGAACACAGGGGCAGCTCTGTGACAAAGGGCCAAGCTTTTATGTCACCAAGGCTGGAGATGGTATGAAAATGCTGGCCGCAGTCTGCCCTGGCGGGTGCTGGTTCATCCCCACCCTCCCCTCTCAGCCGCTTGTCTGGAGCATCCTAAGTGACCTCAGGTCCAGACCAGATGCACTTGGCACAGCCTTGCACAATTTCCACCTGTGCTGTGCTTGGTTGGAGAAGGCCTGGTCTGCCCTGTGAATCTCACACTTGAATGTCCCAGCTATACATGCCAAAGGCAGGGTTCATAAAAGTCTTCTGTGTCACGAGCACTGTCGTGAGGCTGTGGGGGTCAGTGAAGATTGTGGGCCTGGAACGTGGTGCCACAGCGGCCCTTCCTACTGACCCTGGTGTCTGTGTTCAGTGCTGGCTGGAAGCTCTCCAGGCTGGTACCACGTCTACCCTGGTTTCTGTTCCCTGCCCACCTGCAGTAGCTGCTGGACAGATTGGTGTGGATTCTCTCTGCAGGAGCCTTGGCTAACAGCCCCACTGCCTGACCTCCCCCCTGTCCTCCACATGCACTCTGACATGAATGGGGAACTTCTCGGGGGCTTCTGGAGCAGCGTGACTTAGGACGCCCCATCCCAGTGGTGACAGACAGAGCAGCAGATGGGGACAGGGGTGACATATCCTGCTCAGTACCCAGAAACCAAAATGTATATTGCAAAGTTTTTCAAGTGTCACCACTGTTTGCAAGTGTTGTGCTGCAGACTTGTGACAGCTGAGTTTGCCTCCAGCGTAGAGAAGAAACATTCCACTCTGAGCCCAGCGCGGGCTGACAGCTTCACGCGGCCGGCTGCAGGGCCCCATATGCTGCGAGATGACTAAGCTCAGAGCCGGGCGGCCAGGAAAGAAGGGGGTGGAGGGGAACGGAGTGAGCGTGCATTAAGCAACTAGTGTATGCCAGTCGCTGGGTTCGGTGGTTTGTGTTTCACTATAGTAAATATTCACAAAACAGACCCAGAAGGCAGGAGTTCATGGCTCACAGAGCTCGGATTTCATCTTAGATCTTTTCAATGACTAAGTCGCCATTGATGCGGGTTATGTACAGGAATGACTGCTCAGCAGGTTTACAAGACAAGACAGAAAAGCCACAGCCCAGTAAGAGGCGGTCCTCTGTCCCCTTCCCCCACGACATCCTCCTACAAAGATTAGCAGAAGAGAGGACTTAGAGGCCTCAGGAAGACCTCCCCAGGCGGAGGAAGGTGTAGGAGCCTCCTCTCCTCTCACTTTGGAAAGGAAGGGAGGGGTGCGAAGGTCCAGCCCAGCATGGGCAGCAGTGGGCCACAGGCTGTGGATGGGAGTGATCTGGGTTAGAGTCCTGGCTGTGTCACTCACTGTGTGTGGCCTCAGATGAGTCACATGACCACACTGCACTTTACCCTCTGTACCCACAGTGTAGCGTGATCCCCAGAGGTTGTCCCGAGGACCATGGATGCCACGGGGACTAGACCACCCTGTGGCTGGTGCCTGGACAGAGCTACATGACCAGTATTGCTCTGCTGTCCATCAAAGGGGGGTCCCAGAGCATGACGTGGAGGCACTGAGGTGCGGACATGGGCAGACGCTTGCAGGGAAGGAGGACAAGAAACGCCACAGCCTTTGCAGACGCTGCGTGGGACACACATGTGTGTGTGTCTGCACCCACAGCTCAGGGCTGCACTCTCCAGCACAGGAGGACGTGCCTTCTCCACCCTCAGCCCCTCAGAGCCCCTGACCCACACCCCCTGGGGCAAGTCCAGGAAAATAGCACCATGACACAGCTGGTGGCTCCCCCACCGGAACAGCCTTCAAGAAATTCATGAACTCCTAGAAGTAAATGTGCTATTCAGTGCAGGCTTGTGCACGTGTGTGCAGTGTGTAC
>CAUYQV010085775.1:0-22469 GCA_963574575.1 Galagoides demidoff
TTTTTTTTTTTTCTTTTTAGGCCGGGGCTGGGCTTGAACCCACTACCTCTGGCATATGGGGCTGGTGCCGTACTCGTTTGAGCCACAGGCGCAGCCTGATTTTTAATTTAAATTTAACAATTTTCAAATAATTTAGCTCCTATATTTTAATGAAGTTTTTATTTACTTGGAGGTAAAACATGAACTCTACATATGTTCAATTATTTCAAATTCAAAAAAACACATAAACTTTTACATCACCAAAAATATAATTTTAATGGTTTTTATTATTTAATTATCCTGTTCCATATAAGTTAATAAAAATAAAACAAGAAAGAACAGAATAATTTTCTGACACATCCAACCATTAAACTATAGACTATTTAATTTTCCTCATTCTTCATCCAAATATCATATAATAATTTTATTTGAAAAATAAAAATGTAATTATAATTGTGATCAGCAATAACTTTAAGGCTTTTCTAAAATTGGTGGTGGTAGGTAGAATATACTCTTTCATAATTATTGATTAGGTTTCCATTCAGTGGTGGTTATTGAAGTCTATGGCTACTTTTTGTGTTTATAACACCTTTTTCTTCATTGGAATATGACAAATAATTGCTAACTGTCATTTTAGCATATGTATTTATGGAGTATCGGTTAGCTTGAATTACTAAATGTGTAATGCATTTGATGTTTCCATACCTACTTTACCATATTTAGTTTGGTTCTTATAAATGCAGTCCATATATATCCCGGTTATTTCTTATAGTACAAAACTGAATTTTCATAAAAATTGATCTCAGAAAAAAAAGTCATTTTATAGCAAATATCTTTATATCTAAGATATAAGTCTATGCTACCCAAAGCCTTAAGCTAAGTTTTTCAGCTTATTTGGGGAGTGGGCCATGTATGGAAGAGCTAAATGATGTGGACCCAGAGACCCATTCAATTTTCCCAACTATTAATAAGCTATAAGGAAGACAGGCCGGCCATTAATTTTATGACTTAAGATTTGAGAAACCTGAGGCACAGAGAAGTTTAATGATTTTTAAATTTCAACCAAGTACAATAAAGTAGATCTATTTAATTGAGCAATAAAATAATCAACAAGGTTTCAATGAAAGAATATCCAACAATTCAGCAGAAATTAATAGTAATACAAAAATAACTATAATATGCCAATGGAGTATATTAGATTCACAGTAAATTACTTCAACCTTGGCAAAACAACAGAAGTTTATTCTCTCACAATTCTGGAGGATTGAAGTCTAAAATCAAGGTCATATTCACTGCAAAGGCCCTGGGGAAATCTTCTCCCTTCCTTTCCCAGCTTTTTGTGAATCCAGGCATTCATTAATTTGTAATGACAGTACTCCAGTGTTTACCTCCATGGTAACATCACCTGTCCCCATCCGCATGTCTTCTTTTCTAAGTGTCTGTCCCCAAACTCCTTCAGGCTCTTTCCTATAAGGGTAAATATGATGGTTTTTAGGGCCCACTGGATAAGTCAGGACAAACTCCTCCCTTCAAGAGCCTTAGTTTACTCACATGTTTGGACATGCAAAGTAATATTCACACTTTTGGCACATAGGGTGCTATTCACAGATCCTGGAGATAAGGGTGAGGGAGTATCTTTTGGGGTGGTCACCATTTACTCCACCACATGGGGTAACTCCATAAATCTGAAGCCACATTACGTAAGGGGAAAAGCATTTAATAATGCCTTTAAGAAATTCACTGGAATGAAAGGGATATGAAGTTATGAAACTCCACTGTTGGAGGTGGTAATGCAGACAAATGTGAACTTTCAAATGATTCAATATAGAAATTTTAATGTCAAATGATATACAATTTAAACTGGCATTATTAGGGGTAGCCACACTTTATTCATGTTTTTTTAATTGTTGGGAATTCATTGAGGGTACATAGAACCAGATTACACTGATTGCATTTGTAGGTAAAGTCCCTCTTATAGTTGTGTCCCGCCCCTAGAGGTGTGTCCTACCTCAGGGGTACCTCCAGCTGTAAGTCATAATCAAGTCTGCAGGACACTTGATTACTTTCTTTTCCTCAACACATAACACTGACTCATTATTTTGATGATATTATACTGATTAGATACAGTGAGCAAGAAGTAGAAACTACTCTAGACTTACTGGTAAGACATTGCATGTTAGAAGTGAAGAAATAAGTCTCATTCAATGGACTCTGCATTAGTAAACTCTCCAGGGGCCCATTTGGATAGGTCGTTGTGATGTTCTTTCAAAGGTGAAGAGTAAGTGGTGGCATTTGTCTCCCCTTCAGCCAAAAGAGAAACATAGTGTCTAGAGGGTCTTTTTGGATTTTTGTAGACAACATATTTTTTGCTAGAGTATGCTACTCTGGGCTATTACCAAGCAATCAGAAAAACTGCCAATTTTATCTGAGTCCCACAAAAAGGAAAAGTTGTGCACTAGAGCTAGGTTGTCATACAAGATGCTCTGCCACATGGACCATAGAACCCAGCAGACACTGAAAATACAATCTCTAGCACACTTATGGAGAGGTGCTCATTCTCACGTATTGTTAATAAATAGAATAATGCAACTAAAAAGACAAGAAGATACCACTACATGTAATCAGATTTGCAAAAAAATAGAAAGTTGTGTAACATTTGGTAGTGAGGCGAGAAAAAAGATGTACACATGTTCAGAGTGTGACATTGAAACCTCAGGGTAGGTGGCGCCCTGGCTTGTGCCTGCCTGGTGTCAAGAAGGACCTGCCTCTCCTTCTGTGAACCTTCCTGGGGTGGGGGTGGGAGTGGGGGGGGGTTGTCGGTGCAGTGGCATGCAAGGAGGCGAGGACTGGAAAGCCAAGTGCTGCAGAGAGGGGCAAGCACCCCAGGAGCCCGAGGGTCCCTGGTTAGTTGAGGGAGACCACCAGAACCACCCTTGCAGGGGTCCTCAAAATTTTTAAACAGGGGGTCAGTTCACTGTCCCTCAGACAGTTGGAGGGCTGGACTGTGGGATCCAGAACAAGTCAGCTGCTAAGCAGGACAGGCAGCTGCAGCAAAAACACCCAGCTGGCCCCATAAATGTCCTAGGCTGGCTGCAGTCAGATAGTCTGATATCACAGGGTTTTCCTTGGCACTTAAAGTTTCCATATTGGGT
Organism: Galagoides demidoff; assembly: GCA_963574575.1. Taxonomy (NCBI): domain Eukaryota; kingdom Metazoa; phylum Chordata; class Mammalia; order Primates; family Galagidae; genus Galagoides; species Galagoides demidoff. Next base: position 3,132 of record CAUYQV010085775.1, read on the forward strand.
CATCCAAATCTGATATGTGTATGATCGGAGGGTGATACTGCAGTATTGCTGGCCTTTTTCTTGTTTCTGTGCTCACTGGCTTACGGTATGCACCCTGTCAAAGGAAGAACACTACAATTTCCCTTGTTCTCTGTCAATTAGTGTAACTTCTGCAAGCGCCTTGCTCATCATTCCTGAATAGTTTTGTCTACAGCTCTCTATAACCTGGATAGCCTTCAGGGAGCTATTTGTCTTTGCATTTTCTAATCTTGTGGATTTATATACTCGTAAGCCCATGGGCTACTTCTTAGCCTCAGGATAGCTACACATCTGCTTTTCATTTCTTTGTCAAAGCTGCTTCTTCCTCCCCTTTAAAGCAGCCGTCACTTGGTATAGTCTTTCAGAATCATTGCATCCTTTTTCTAGGATTGGCTCATTTCGTTGATGTTGGCTCTAAGGAAAATATATTACTAACCTACTACTAAGTGCTGCAGTATTAGTTCTTATCATTTTGAAGAAGTGATCAGAGAGGACACAATTACTAATTTATTTTTAATTTTTTACAATGACCCATAATCATATAAATACAGGGTACATAGTGATGTAATATAGAGACAATGCATAGTGATCAGATCAGTGTAAATAGTATATTCATCACTTCAAACACTCAGCATTTTCTTGTTGGGAACATTTAGCACTCTCCTTCTAGCTATTTGAAAATATATAGTAGATTATTTTTAACTACAGTTACACTACAGTGGGATAGAATATTAGGAGTTATTCTTCCTATCTAAATGCAAGTTTATCACCTTTTAACAAAGCTCTCCATCTCCTCCTATTCCCTTGCCCTTTCCGGGCTCTGTTCTATTTTATGCTTCATTGAGACCAACTACTGTTTTTTTAGCTTTCACATATGAATGAGAATATGTGGTGTTTAACTTTCTGTTCCTGTCTTATTTCACTTAACATAATATCCTCCGGTTTCATTCATGTTGTCACAAATGGTAGGATTTCATTCCATTTTACGGCTGAATAGTACTCAATTCCGTATATAGATTACACTTTCTTTACCCATTCATCTGTTCTTAGACACTTAGGTTTATTTCACATCATGGCTATTATAAGTAACGTTGCAGTAAACATAGGGTTGCAGATGTCTCTTCAATGTACTGATTTCCTCTTCTTTGAGTAAATGGCCAGTAGTGGGATTGCTGGATCATTTGATAGTTCTATATGGAGCTTGGGGAGGGTTCTCCCTACTGTTTTCCATAGAGGCTACACTAATCTATATTCCCATCCCACCAAGCCACCCACCAAGATTTCCCTTTTACCCTTATTTTAATCTGAAATAAGTTGATAACTCATTGTGGTTTTTTAATTTATATTTCCATGATCATTAATGATGTTGAATAATTTTTCATATTTTCATTTTTTTTTGCAATTTGTTTTCTTTGAGAAGTGTCTGTTCAGATCATTCACCCATTTTTAATTGAATTACTTTGATTTTGGCCATTGAGAAGTTTGAGTTCCTAGAAAATGCTGAATATTAATCACCTGTTCAATGAATATTTTGAGAATATTTTCTCCTATCCTGTGTGTTTTCTTTTCACATCATTGATTGTTTCAGTTGTTCTGCACAAGGACTTTAGTTCTGTACAATCTTATTTATTTTTTCATTTGTGCCTGTGTTTTTGAAGTATCATTTGTAAACTGATTCCCCGATCAATGTTCTGGGAATTTCCACGTGCTTTTTCACTACGAGTTTTACAGTTTTGTGGTTTACATTTAGGTTTTTGGTTTATTTTGTGTTGAGTTTTGTGTAGAGTAAGAGATTGGGTTGTGTTATTTTTCTGCATATGGATTTCCACTTTTCCCAGTACCATTGTTAGGGAACCGTCCTTTTCCCAGTGTATGTTGCTGGTGCTTTTGTCAAAAATCAGTTTGGCTGTAGATACATGGATTGATTTCTAGATTCTTAGTTCTATTGCGTACGTCTTTTTCTGTTTTTATGCCAATACCATGCTTTTTGGTTACCACAGTTTTGCAGTATATATTAAAGTCTAATAGGATGATGCCTCAACTTTTTTTTGTATGCTCAGGTTTGCTTTAACTATTTGAAGTCTTATGGTTCTATTCAACTTTTAGAATTTTCTTTTTCTATTTCTGTGAAGAATGATGTGGTATTTTGATAAGAACTGCATTGAATCTGCAGATTGCTTTGGGTAAGAAGGTCATTTTAAAAATATTAATTCTTCTGATTCATGAACATGGATGTTTTTTCATTTATTTGTATCATCTTCATTTTTTATCAGTGTTTTATAGTTGTCTTTGTATAGGTCTTTTACTTCTTTGGCTAACTTTATTCCTAGAAATTTTTGTGACTATCTTAAACTAAATTATTTTCTTAATTTCTTTTTCAGCTAGAATGTTGTTTATAGAAGTACGACTGCTTTTTATATGTTGATTTTATACCCTGCAATTTTACTGAATTTGTCAGTTATAAAGAGTTTTTTGAAAGGTTTCTACTTAAACGTTTAATCAAATTGTTTACCCATTCTTTAATTGAATTGCTATTGTTTTTTATTGAGTTTCATGAATTCTTTATAAATTTTGGATTTTAACATTTTATTATACACAGGGTTTGAAGATGTTTTCTATCAATCCATTCTCTTCACTGTTTCCTCTGCTTTTTAGTTCATCACACTTACTTAATTTTGCTTTTTTTGTTCATGTTTTAGTTGTCATGGCTTAAAAAAAAATTGCCTACCACTATCAAGGAACCTTTTTCCTATGTTTACTTTTAGGAGTTTTATGGCTTCAGATTTTATGTTTAAGTCTTATATATTTTAGCTGATTCGTTGCCTGGTATAAGATAAAAACTCATTTTCATTCAGGTATCTACTTTTCCCATTTGTTGAATAGACTATCTTCTTTTTTTTTTTTAATTAAATCATAGCTGTGTACATTAATGCAGTCATGGGGTACAGTGTACTGGTTTTATATGCAATTTGAAATATTTTCACCAAACTGATTAACATATCCTTCATGACATTTTCTTAGTTATTGTGTTAAGCCATTTATATTCTACATTTAGAAAGATTCACATGCACCCTTGTAAGATGGACCCTAGGTGTGGTCCCATCAATCACCCTCTGGCCACCTATCCTCCCCCCTCCCCAACCCTCCCTCACCCTCTTCCCCATATTCTTGAGCTATAATTGGGTTATAGCTTTCACAAATCCCTTTTTATTCCAGGCAACTTTGTTGAAGATTAATTAAACATATGTTCATGGGTTTATTTCTCTATATCACAAATCCATTGTGTTCCATTGCTCTACCTGTCTGATTTTATAGTGTTATGCTACTTTGATTACTATAGGTTTTTAATGTAATTTGACCTCAGAAAGGGATCTCTCCAATATCATTCTTCTTTATCAAGATTAATTTAACCAGTCCAGACCTTTGTGAATTTTAGAATTTTCTCTTTCTATGAAAAATGCTATTGAAATTTTTAAAAGAATTTTATTGAATTTATAGATTACTTTGAGTAATATAGACATTTTGACAGTATTCGTTCTTCTGATCCATGAACATATGAGATCTTTCCATTCATTTGTATCTGCAGTTTCTTTCATCAGTGTTTTATGATTATCTGTATACAGATCTTTCACTTTTTTGGTTAAATTTATTACTAGGTATTTTATTATTTTTGATATTATGTACATTGAATTGTTTTCTTGATTTGCTTATTGGTGCAAAGAAATAAATATTTTTGAATGTTAATGTTATGTCATGTAACTTAAAAAAATCATGAGTAAGTTTTACCTATGTTTTTATAGAGTCTTAGAGTTTTCTTCATATAGGATAATATCACCTACAGACAGTAATTTTGTGTCTTTCTTCTGATTAAGGAATGTATTTTTTCTTATTTCTCATCAAATTGCTTAGGTTAGAACTTCCAGCACTGTGTTAAATGGAAGTTGTAAGGATGGGCATCCCTGTATTTACTAGATCTTAAAAAAAAAACTAAAAGTCACATTTATTGTAATGTAACCTGTGGCTTTTTCATAAATGACTTTTATTTTGTTGAGATGGGTTCCTTCTATGCCTACTTTGTGTGAAGCTTTCTATCATGAGTAGACATTGAACTTTGTCAAATGCTTTTTCTGCATCTACCGAGATAATCATGTTTTTACCTTTCATTCTATTAACGTGATATATCACATTAAGTGATATGAATGTGTTGAGCCAGTCTTATGTCCAAGAAAAAGTGTCACTTGGTATTAATATCTAATATTGATATATCTTGAATTTGGTTTGCTATTATTTTATTAAGGATTTTTGTAAGTCCTTCAGAGATATTGACCTGTATTGTTGTTGTGGTGGTACTGATGGTGTTTTTATCTAACTTTGGTATCAGGATGATGTTGGACTCATAAAAAGAGTTTGAACATTTTATTTTTATTCTTTTTTTTTCCAGAATAGTCTAAAAATATAAGTATCAGTTCTTGTTTGAATATATGATAGGATACTCATGACACCATTATATGAAACACTTTACTGCTAGGAATTTTCTACTGCTAGGAGGTTTTGGATTTCAGTTGTCTCCTGATAATTTTAATTCTCTTTTGAGTTTTCTTTTATCCAATGGTTGCTCAAGAGTGTTGTTTTTAGTGTCCACATATATATGAGTTTTCCCATTTTCTTGATATTTACTCAAATTTCATTCTATTATGAAAAGTATAGCAATTTGTATGCAAAAACTTTCTAGTATGGTTGTAAATCCTCTAAGTTATTAACTCTTTTAATAAGCTAGTTACCATTATTCTTTTTTTTACAGAAGAGGATCCTGAAACAGACAATGATTAAAAACTAAAAAGATTATAGTATAATATGTATTAAGTGACAGGACAGGACTTACAAACCCATGCTGTTGAATTCTAAAAGCTGGCCATCTGACTACTTCTCCCATAGTATCCCAAGATTATTAATCTTGCTACTTCTCATTAACTTCTGTTACTTTAATCTCAGCCTAAGACATTGTTGTATTTTCTATAATTTGCTATAAAATGTAACTTGTTTTCCTGCTTCACTGTTCCTTTACATTCATCTGCCAGAACTATTAGACTATAAGCCATGTCATACCACTACTGTGTTCAGAAAGCTCCAAGGATTCCCATCTCCCTCAAAGTGAAGACAAAGTCCTTTGACAAGATGCACTGTGTGATCTGACTCTGTTCCCTCTTTGACTTTGGTACCTACCACTGTCTCGCATAATCTTCTTATACAGACCTCCTGAAGGTTTCTGAAACACACCTGCTATTCACCCACTAGGTTGCCTCTTCCCTTGAAGCCTTGGCATAAGATCTCTCCCACTACTGAAGTAAAACTTTCTCCTGCTAGCTTCATGTATTACTCTTTTTCCTAATCAGCTCTTATCTGACCATTATTTAGTAAGCAAGTTTTTTCTTTCCCACTGTCAAATATTTCACCCTCTCCTCTCCCTAGTCCACATCCCCCCCCCTTATTATTTTGTCTCAGCATTTAGCTATCACTGCATTAATCATGATTCTCCAGAGAAAAAAACCAATAGGAAACTTATATATAACTTTCATGTGTACACACAGGCACAAGTGTCCCAAAGTCACCCATAAAGTCACCCTACATAGGGAGAATGGGAAATTATAGGAAAAAGTACCTTTATTTACAAATTTTTACAAAATATTTACAAAATGTTCTCTACAAGTTGGTCACCTCTTTGTAAAATTTTCCCTATGTTTGCCAACTTTAGTGTTGACTTTTGGGATACCCTGCTTATCCCAAATATGAAGAATGATATGAAGAATGGCCCCTATGGTTATGGAGGCTAAGAATATACACTATTTGCCAACTGCAGTTTGAAAATCAAGGAAAAGCAGATATCGGAATTCTATTCCAAGCACGATAGCTTGAGAACCAGAAGAGCCAATGGCATGAATCTCAGTACAAGGGCAGGAGAAGACTAATGTCTTGGCTTAAGCAGACAGGCAGGAAGCAAAAGTGGTAAATCTGTCCGTCCTCTGTCTTCTTGTTCTATTGAGGGCCTTAGTGGATTCAATGATGCCTATCCAGATTGGAGAGGGCAATGTACTTCATTGAGTCCACCAGTTCAAATATTACTATCATCTAGAAACAACTTCATAGATTTTTTCCCACAAATAGTGTTTAACCTGGGCACCCTGTAGCATAGTCAAGTTGCTATAAAATTATTCATCACAATTACCACCCAACGTTCTTTGTTTTACTTGTCTTGTTAATATTTTTCTCCCTGTGAAGAGTACATTAACTTTGTAAAGGTAGGGATTTTTGTTTTGTTCACTCTAGTGTGCCCAGGGACTAGAAAATGATATTTGTTGAATAAAAGTTAATAAGTATTTATACCCTGATTCCAAAGTCAAGATTTTTCTTAGCTCATTTTTTTCATGATAGGCCTGTTAATGTTCATGTTATAATTGACATAAGATTCCTTCTTATGATTCTGGTACTTGTTAGCATGATTCTGATTAAACTTGAGACACTTGCAATAATTTTACTTTGTTTCATGAATGTTTAATAGAGCCATCATTATCTTTTGTAAAAGAAAGTTGCATTTTGTTATAATTTTCAAAAAATCTCAATTAATAAATCATTTAAAAATAAAATCCAAATTTTTAAATATGTTTATTATTTTATATATAAAAGTATATATATTATTAAATATGTTTTTAAATATGTTTATTATATTTAGCTAATATCTGCTTCTAACTTGAAATTTCCAACTTCATCTCACACTATCTTTCTCCTTAAACTATGTATTAGGTCAAAGGTAAATTATTATTCATTTCTTATAAATATTATTAATTTTTCATTAATTTTTAAACATTTTTCCTAGTCCTTTAAAAAAACAGATTTGATTGATTTGATCATGCCTACCTTAATATAATTTCTTTCTCATTCTATTAAATTTTTTTACTTTTATTACCTTTTCTTCCATAAATTTTAGTTTGAAATCGAAAGTCTGGAATTTCTCCCATATACACTTATAGCATTTTGTCATTATACTCATTTCTAGCTATTGTCTTGTTAGTTGTTTTCTCTATCATGAAACTCAGTTCTGTAAGAATAAGGACTATGTCTCAAGTACTACTTTATAACCAGGTCAATGACTTAGCATACAATAGGTATATTTTACAAGTCAATCTACTGACTGAGCAACTGAAAAAATCATTAATGTACCATCCTTTTTGTTGGCTAAAGGATATCCAGTTAATCTCTTTAACAAATTTCATCCTCCCATGCTTCTAATTTTGTAGATTTTAAATCTAAAGAAATATGAATTTAGATAACATTTATTTTACACATTATTTAGATATAATAAAATAAATGAATTCACAGGTGAAATTCTTATTTCATTGGCATTTACCAAAATTGAGCATTACTTAAATATGACATTCTTACTAATTTTATGAAATCAAAATAGATGATGAAAAGATGTATTCACCAATTAAGAATGCTGGCATTTATTGAAGTGTAAAATTTTAATGAATGCCTTCTTAGGAAATTTTATATAAAATTATATGTATACTCAATGGGAATATGTGTGACACATTTAACTACTTAATGTGTTAAATAGTTAAACTCATTCTGTTGTCAATAACATGTTTAAAAAAACTTCATCTACAATTGAAAAAGTTTCAATTTCTTGAAAGTTTAAGGAACACTATAAATCATTTATTGTGATTTTAAAATAAAAGTCACTATATAAATTCCATTAAATAGACATGCATATGTTCTCTATATCCTACATTTTTAACAGAAATATTTATTATCTGAACAATACTAGCATTGTTAGAGCACTTCTAATAGAACCTGCCACACAATTTACTTAACCATCTCCATCTGCTGTGCAACCAACAGTTTGGTAGACACAAACTGTTCCTTCTCTTCCTCTCTTTCCTTCCCTTCATTCCTTCTTTATTTCCTTCCTTCAATATTTATTGAGGATCAATTTTATGTAGGACAATGGTCTGAGATAAAATTATGGATACAATATTGGGCAAAACTGACTCAGTTACTTTTCTATGGATGTTTGTTTAATAAGAATACATTAATTAATCAAATGGCCCTTTAATATTCTGAAACTATAACTGTGGTAAATAATCTGAGTAGGGAGGTTCATGACTCTATCAGAGGATACAAGGCAATTTGACCTCAATACAAGATCTGAGAATATCTTCCTGGAGAAGTGAAAATGCAGATGAGATGTGAGGGAAGGTAAGACATTAACCAGGTGAAGACAGAGGGAAATAGTAACAAAAGAAATAAAAAGTGGAAAATTAGTGTGGCAGGACAGCATGCAATGCTGCATGAAATTGAGAAAAATCAAGATGGCTGAGCCAAAGAGAGTCTGAGTATGATGTTACATAAAGTAGGAGAGAAAGGTGTGGTCAGCTCATGTGTGAAAACTTCTAGCATGTGTTTAGAATGTTATATTTAATATTTAAAAAAGGAAGAGGAATTGAATGGTTTTAAGCAAAAGAGTAAGGACCAAACTGAGCAACATAGTCAGATCTCGACTCTACAAAAATAGAAGAAGCTGTATGTGGTGCCGCATGCCAGTGGTTTCAGCTACTTAGTAAGCTAAGGTGGGAGGATTACATGAGCCTAGGAATTTGAGGTTGTGAGCTATGATCAGACCACTGCACTGTAACCAGGGAAGAAGAGTTGTCATTCTGTTTCTAGACCAAATTTCCTTTGTATAAATTGGAAAAATATTTCCTTTCTTGGAGACATTTTATTGGTCTCTGCTGGAATGTTGTCCAAGTACTCATATAAATGATCAAGACTACTTAGTGAAAGAAGCCCACTGAAGTCATTCAAACACAGCCTGCACAACTGAAAGCATCAACTACAGACAATTGAAAACACCTTTGTGAAATACATCATTATATCTAAGGGAGTAGAGGTCGTTAGCTGAGGGTAGAAACGAAGAAATGATTGGAAAGCAATCATAATATTGCATAGGTAAGGCATAAATGATCTGTGTTTAATATTAGGGTTAGAAAAAATTAGATTCAACATATAATTAGAAGATAAAGTTAGCAGGACAATGTTACTGGTCAGATACAGATTAATAAAGGACGAGTTATCAAAGATAACTCTATCAAAGGTTCTCTAAGAGGAACTATTCATTGTAACAAGAAATAGTGAAGGAAAATTGGCTTTGGGAAGAACATGATTTCATTTTTTGATTTGGGGGACTCAAGTGATGAGACCAAGAGGGTAGTGGAAATATTAGTTTGAAGGTTGAAGAAGAAAGACCAGGAGAAGATAAAATTGCTTATCTTTGACTTGTATAAATAAATGAATGAAGCGTCAGCATCCAAGGAAAGAATGGGTTTAAAGAAAGAAGGAGCAGTCAACTTTATTCCATTCTACTGAGACGTCACCAGAGAGAGTTTTAAAAAGTTTATTTTTAAAGAAAGTTTATTTTCCAAAGACTGTGTTGATTAAAGCAGGGGAAATATCTAGATTTGAGTAGCCTACAGAGTATGTACCTAAGAAATGGAAACACAAGTAAGGACTATTCTTGAGAATTTAATTGAACAGGCATAAATAAAAATCAAGGAGGTATAAGAAAAAGTGCAACAATAGTTTCTTTTTATTAGTTTATACAGGTGCACATTTCTGTATTTTGTTATTGTTTTCTTGTTTGTATTTAATGTAACATTCTCTAGCAAGTTTACAAAATAGCCATTACAACTGTTCTCAATGCTAATGACTTTGTATTAAATATTTTAATAATTGAATGATACTAATATTTTAGGAAGTCAGATATGAAGGTTACCAAAGTCAAAAGGAAAATCAAATAGGTAGTACTACATCTGGACTTGATAAAACTGCTGGACTATTACTCTGGAAGGGTAAAAAGAGAGGCAGTGGCAAAATTTTTGATACAATATTTAGAGATTCATGAGAGATTACTCTGACAACAGTTTCTTATTCTATAGTTATGAGACATAAGATTAAGACATAAAACAAGCATTATTAATTCAGAGTCTTAAATTCCAAGCTAAAGATCCATGGATGAGTGGGGAGAAGAATGAGGCTGGAACATGAAATATGGGGGTGATGGAAGGATTCCTGGAGTTAAGGCAGATGTCAAAACCATCTTAATGAAACCTTACAGTCTTGGTGTAATCCTGTGATGGAAAGGTGTTTAGAAGCTGCCAGATCTCAATTCCCCTGATGGTGTCACTGCTCTTGTAAAGGTCAATAGTGTGTGAATCTCTTGCTGCTTCTCCTTGTCCTTCCTTCTCATATGCTTGGGGTGCTGCCAAAATTATTCAAATAGCTCTTGGAAATTTAAACCCTTATAGAAATCATCTTAGGCTGAAGCATACCTGTATGTGGGAATTTGTAGTGCATCTTATGTTATCCTACAAAGGTAAGTTTTTTAAAAACCCCAATTTTTGAAGTGTTAGTTTTCTTTAAACATATATTAAAGCACTATATCCTTATGGAAATATTTGAAAGTAACATTTAAAGGATCAAAATTAAAACTGTCATTCATGATAAGCAAACATAAATTCCACTCTTTCTTCTAGGTGATTACATTTATAGTATTTAGATAGTAATAAATAAATGTTACATCTCAACATTTTTTATAAATATAACTGAAAATATTTATTTATATTTCACCAATTGTTGTCTTCCTTATATTATCAATAAAAGACTGCTAAAATTCAGTAACATACTAACAGAATTTTTTTGAAAAAAATACAAATATTATCAAATATAATTGTTTAGAACATGGGTTTGGTAGAAGTTTTATTTTTATACTTGTTCTTTTCATCCATCGTGAGTAGTCTCAGAAATGTTACTTTTTCTCTCAATCCCTCACTTTCAATACACCTCTAGTTCAGAGATAAAGACAACTTTGTTATGTGTCTATTGTTACAAGTAATCCTCTCACTAAAGGCAGATTGCTCTCATTTTTGACTTTTGCCAGTTTTATATGAAAAAAATATCTCACTTGAATTTTAATGTATATGCTTACTAGTTAATACAGTAATTTTGGTCTAGACATTTGAGATTAAAATCTAATTTTCTGAGTTGGTTGTGAATGTCACCTATTTTTATTTGAGGGAATTTTTCTTCTTCAAATTTTTAGAAGTCATTCACAGTCTATGAAAATCAGCCCTTTATGGGCCATATACATTTCTATTGTTTATTAAATGTATTGTTTGCAAAATATTGTACACAGTGTTTCGATTTATAGATACCATATATGAATATATATATTTATATATAGAGAGAGAAGTTGTCTGTGTGTATAATTTTTCAGCAAAGTCCCTTCCACCAACCATGTCATATGAATAATCTAAATTTATTTCTTTCATTTACTTGTTGATTTATTCATTTTATATTTAGAATTCAGATCTATTCTGATTTTTAAAAAATATTTGGTATAAGTAGATGTCCAACTTTTTAATTTTCACTGAGATGATCTATTAGCCCAGAAACACGTTATTGAAAATACAATAAATATTAAAGTTTTCTTTATCTATAAATACATAAATATACTATGGCCTATTTGCTCCTTTTTTTCCCATTTAGTGCATATTTTAATTATCATATTTTTGTATCATATTTTAACTTGTGGCAAACTTCTTTTATTATTAATATATACTCTGCTCCATTTATTCTGAACTTCAGAATTATTTGTCAAATTGGAAATGAAAATATCCTAAGGGGAGCCTGAATTGATTTGGTCTTAATTTATTAAATGATTAAATATACTTGAAAATTTTATCAAAATATCTTTTCCATTTATTTATCTTTTCAAATATTTCCCTGAGGCTTGGCGCCTGTGGCTCAATCGGCTAAGGCGACAGCCACGTACACCTAAGGTGGCGGGTTTGAATCCCCAGCCCGGGCCCGCCAAACAACAATGATGGCTGCAACCAAAAAATGGCCCGGCATTGTGGCAGATGCCTGTGGCCCCAGCTACTTGGGAGGCGGAGGCAGGAGACTTGCTTGAGACCAGGAGTTGGAGGTTGCTATGAGCTGCGATGCCATGGCATTCTACCCAGGGGGATAGCTTGAAGCTCTGTCTCAAAAAAAAAAAAAAAAATTTCCCTGAATAAAATTTAAATTTCCCTTAAAAATAAAATTTCAAGGAGCCTTTACAACTTTTCTTGTATTTTGATGTCTGTTTATTTTGTTTGTTACAGATGCTATTTTGTACTTTTTCCTTATATTTTGGAGCTGTTTAATCTTGTATACCAGTGTCTCTTAACAGGTAGCTGTATACAGTGGAGATAAAGAGTTTCAACTACATGAACTTCACCTGCCTAGGTTCATATTTGATTTTCCTGCTTTCCACTTAAGCAATATCACATGCTTTCTGAGTGTAAGTTAACCGATCATAAGATTAAGGATATATAATTATAATAACCACCTCATTGAGTTGTAGTATTGATTAGGGGAGTTGATATTGTCCAAAGAGCATACAAAAATCTTTATCTTCTAAGAAGCAATCAATGGAAATGGGAAAAAATATTGGTAAAGCTTTTTATGTTATATGTGTATTTTCTTACTGAGCTGTTTAATAATGTATTTTGTAGCTATAAGATTTTTTAACTCAATTTTATGCTTAATAAATATTTTTATCATCTACATGCTACAATGTTCTTTTTTCTATTTCTGACAGTTACACCTTTTCTTTCTGATTTCTGAGTAACACTATTTGTCTCTCGAGGTTACATAAATGGAATATTTACCAGTTTTAACATTGCTTTGTCAACTGGGATCCTGGTGGTGGTGGTGAGGAAAAGATGGCACATTCAAACTGAGTATTTTACAAATGTTAATTCAAAGACTAATTACAAATATCTGGGTGAGGGATAGGGAAACAAGATATAGTGAAGTCCCGGGTCTTATAAGAATGGGGTATTTATGTACTACCATTACTGTCAAGGATACCAGGGAGAGAGTAGTTACAAGAACTAGGAAACAGAGTTGTGTGGAGAAATGTAATCAGCCTGTAATGACCACGAATGGGTCAAGCAGAATGAGGAAAGGGAAAGATAGTATAACTTAACTCTTCCTCCTCCAGCACTTCTGCTGAAATTCAACTTTGTATAAGTCTGAGGATGAAGAAACTTCTGGTGTCATTGACTTGTTTTGATCTTGAAAGAAGCAGAGAAGAGGTGGCATCTGAAGAGCAAAGTGAAAGATAACCTGCTGAGGGGCAGTGTCATCACCTCCTGACATTTTTAGTACATTTCTACCCTTTTGTGGTAAGTATGATATTAAGATTAGGATTAAGATCCTGTATCATTTCATGAAGGAAATATTATTACTGTATTACTAATTAACTATTTTTAATCAATCAGGAATAGATAGATGTTCAGTATCTGCAAATTTGTTTGAGTTTATTCATGAGTTTAAGAGTCTTTGAGGGCAAATTCAAACACACCAAGCCCTTAGCAATTTCCCAATATACATTAGAAGTTAATTCAGAGTCAGGTCCCCGCCTTCACAGAACGCACTGAAATTTTGTGAGACAGACAAAATAAGGTAAGAAATCAAACATGTACATAGTACTACAAAGAAAACAAATTGTGTTGTGATGGAGAGTCATTTTGGTAGAAGGTGAAGGCAGAGAGTAAGTGGGGATATAATTTAATAAGGTGCTCTGGCAAGTTTTCATTAAAGAGCATATTTAAAAGGGGACCTTCAAGATGATTTAACAACAACAACAGCAACAAGGACAAGAGCTGAAGAAAATCATTAGGAAATGTTCTGTCAAAGACTCTTAGGTGGGGAATGATTTTAAGGTTACACCTCACAATTTTCTTAGCTATGGGCTATACATAATTAGACATTCCCTTAAGTTTGACCCCTATCTTGTCAAACTCTGTACCTGGGACCTAATGCAACAGACCAGGCCAAGGGAAGAGATGCTGAGTTTGACCAGATAGGGAGCATCTAATTTTGTATAGCCCATAGCTAAGAAAATTAGATTTTATTCTATTAGCCTGTGGCTCTCATCCCCCAAACCACGGACTGATACTAGTTGGTAACCTGTTAGAAACTGGATTCACAGCAGGAGGTGAGTGTCAGGCAAGGGATTAAAGCTGTGGTATTTACAGCTACTCCCTACCTGCCTGAGCTCCACCTCCTGTCAGCCACCACCCCCTCCACACCACCACTCTGTCCATTGAAAAATTGTCTGTCAGGAAACTGATCCCTGGTGCCAAAAGGCTGGAGACCACTGCTACAAGCCATGTAAAGCCCTTCCTTGCTTATTTTTGACACTTTACACCTAATTATTCAGAAAATAAAAGATAGCATTATTTTCAGAATACAGTATATCCAACACCCAACCATATCTATGATTTCTTCCTGCTAGCAACTTGTTCCCAAATGCCATATATAAGCTTCCTGCTTTCCTTCTCTGCCACCCTCTATTTAACTCCTATGATCCTCCACATGTCAATCAGGGGCATCATTCTCAGAGTAGGAGTAAGAACGATGATTGTTCAACACTTCTCACTGGGCAGACCTCAGGCTTTACAGATTAACAAGATCAGTGTGTAATTGCTTTTTTTTGCTCTTCACTAAATGAGATTATGATCATTTCATAAAATTAACTGGTAGAATTTTTTGCTTTTCTCAATCCTTTTGAACTATTTAAATGGGTGGACATTATTTGCTCTTTAAAAGTTTAAGCTGACATGAAAAGGAATCGAGCAATTTTAAAGGTTTATTTGAAGTTTATATGATAAAACACTTTGAGCTTTCTCTAAGCTATTGATCTATTCAATTATACATATTGTTCAGTTACTTTGGATTCCTGGTTAATTGTTCACCATTGAACTCCAATTTTATTGCCATAAAAACTCAATAATATAGCCTTTAAATACTATTTCCACATTAATTTGGGGGAATATCATTGCAGTCTTATTTATTGATCTTTCTTGTATAAAAATTGACTCTGCTCTGTATTTGAATAACAGAGATAATGATCCACTTATAATGATCATTTTTATCTTTCTCTATAAATCATTGGACATGTCTACATTATTTTATATATATTATGTCAATTAAGGCTAATGAATTATATTATTATAAGATATTTTTTAATTTTAAAAATAAAAAGTTAATTTTAAATTATTATGGGAACATAATAGTTGTATATATTTATAGTGTGCCTGTGATATTTTGATACAAGCATATAATGTGTATTAATCAAATCAGGATAATTGAGGTTATTCCCTCAAGCAGTCATTTCTTTGTGTTAGGAACATTACGGTTTTACTCTTTTAGTTATTTTAAAGTGTACCATAACTTACTGTTGACTAAAGTCATGTTATGGTACCATCTAATATGTATCCTATTTATTTAATGCCTTCTTGCATCCCTTAACCATCCTCACTTTGTCTTCCCCTCCCCACTGCCCTTCTCACCCTCTGGTGACCATCATTCTCTTTCCTTTCTCTATGAAATCAATTGTTTTAATGTTTAGCTCCCACATACGACTGGGAACATGCAAAATTTGTCTTGCTGCCCTTGGCTTATTTCAATTAATAGATGTTCTCTGACTTCATCCACAGTGTTGCAAATGACAAGATTTTATTCATGTTCAAGGCTGAATAATATTCCTTTGTATATATGAACCATGTATTCTTTATGTGTTTATCTAGTAGATTGATACTTAGCTCGAATAAAAATCTTGGCTATTATGAATAGTGATGTAATAAAAAGGGATGCAGGTATCTCTTCAATAAACTGATTTTCTTTCTTTTGGATATATACCTGCCAGTGGGATTGCTGGGTCTTGTGATAGTTTTATTATTTGTGTTCAGAAATATCCCTACTGTTCTCCTGAACGGTTGCACCTATTTGCATTCCCACTAACAGTGTGGAGGGTCATTCCCTTTTCTCTGCATCTTTGAGAGCGTTTATAATTCCCTGCCCTTTTGATAAAAGCCATTTTAACAGGAGATGATAACTCATTGCAATTTTACATTTCTCTGATGACTAATGGTATTGTGTATTTCTTCATGGAACCATTCACCATTTGTATTAAAGTCTTTTGTCCATTTTTAAATTGGATTATTTTTTTTTCTATAAAGATGTGCAAGCTCTTTATTATTCTAGTTATAACTTTATTGTCAGATGGGTAGTTTGCAAATATTTTCTCCGCATGTGGGTTGGCTCTTAACTTTGTTGACTGTTTCCTTTACTGTGCAGAGCTTTCAGCTTGATGTGATCCCATTTGACCAATTTTGCCTTCATTGCCTATGGTTTTGGGGTATTACTCAAGAAATTGTTACCCACATCAAAGTCCTGGAGTATTTCCCCTATGTTTTCTTTTAGTAGTTCTATGGTTTTTAGTCTCATATTTAGAACTTTGATTTGATTTTTCCTATGTACTGAAAGATAATGAACTAGTTTCATTCTTCTGCAGATGGACATCCAGTTTTCTCAGTGCTATTTATTGAAAATACTGTCCTTTCTCAAAAATGAATTTATTATAAAGTTGTAGATTTATCTGTGAGGTCTCTTTCTATTATGTTTGTGTATACATATGTTTTTGTGCCCAGGCCAAGCTGTCTTGATTATAGTACGTCTGTAATATAATTTGAAGGCAGGTAATGCGATGCCTCCAGCTTTGTTCACTTTGTTTAGAATAGCTTTGGTTGTTCTGGGTGTTTTATATTTCCACATAAATTTTAGAAGTTTTGTTTTCTATTTCTGTGAAGAAAGTAAATGGTAATCTGATGGGATTGAATTGAATATGTAGATTGCATTGGGTGGCATGGATATTTTAACAGTATTGATTCTTCCAATCAATGAACATGAAATTCCATTCTCATGTTTTATGTCCTCTTCACCACTGGTTTATTTCATGGTAGAGATCATTCACTTCTTTGGTTAACTTTATTCCTTGGTATTGTATTTTGTTTGTAACTTTGTAAATGAGATTATTTTCTTGGTTTCTTTTTGAGATTATTTGCTTTGGGTTACAAAAATGTTAAGTTTTTACATGCCGATTTTGTATTTTGCACCTTCTAAAATAAGGGAAGTGTATGTGTGTGTTTCGTCATTAGGTTTCTCTAGATACAAGATCACATCATCTGCAAGCAAGGATAAATTTACATCTTTTTTTCCAATTTAGATGACCTTTATTTCTTTTTCTTGTCTGATTGCTCTAGTCAGAACTTCCAGTTCTATGTTAAATAACAGTGGCAAAAGTGGGGATCCTTGTCTTGTTGCAAATCTGACAGAGTAGGCTTTAAGTTTTCCCATTCAACATGATCCTAGCTGTGAGTCTGTCATAGATGGCTTTTGTAGTGTTGTAGATTTAGCTTCTATATCCAGTTTTTTGAGAGTTTTAATAATAAACTGATGTTGAATTGTATAAAATGCCTTTTTAGGATTTATTGAATTGTTCATATGATTCTTGCTCTTCTTTCTTTTGCTCCGATCTATGACATTGATTTATTTTGTATACATTGAATCATTCTTGCATCCCAGGGATGAATCCCACTTGCTCATGCTAAATATTCTTTTTAATGTGGTGTTGAATTTGGCTTGATAATATTTTGTTGAGGAATTTATTATGTTCATCATGGACTTGGCCTATCGTTTTCTTCTTTTCTATTTCTTTGTGGTGATTTGGTATCAGGGTGACACAGGCCTTGTAGAATGAGTTTGGGAGTATTTCCTCATCCTTAGTCTTTAGAAATAGTTTAAGTAGGATTGGTATTAGTTCTTTCAATGTTTGGTAGAATTTACCAGTGAAGTCAGTAGACTTTGGACATTTC
The DNA here is from genome assembly GCA_963574575.1 of Galagoides demidoff. Taxonomy (NCBI): domain Eukaryota; kingdom Metazoa; phylum Chordata; class Mammalia; order Primates; family Galagidae; genus Galagoides; species Galagoides demidoff. Next base: position 20,969 of record CAUYQV010085775.1, read on the forward strand.
TTGATGGAATATTCTTTTTTACCTTTCAGGTTAGGATTTCTTATTAATCCAGTCTTTGTAGATTTTAAGAGTCTAGAAATTTTTCCATTTCTTCTGTTTTTTAAGTTACTTGTTCATAGTAATTTCTAATGATACTTTGAATTTCTAATGTAGCAGAGAAAATTTATCCTTTTTTATATGGTAACTATATTTATTAGTTAGGGTCAAACATATAAAATCTCAAATGATGTCAGATTCCCGTAACTTAGACAATTTTAAGTAGCACATTTCAGGTATTTTACTTGGAACCTCCATACAGTTACCTTCTATTGTTTGTTTAGGCTTATGTATACCTGTGCAAAGAAAGGCATTTGAAGAGAGATCATTTCTTGAACTTTATAAACAAAGATATTTTATTTTTCTGAGATATTCAGCCCATTTCTAAGATAGCGCCACCTAGAGTAGAAGGTACTATATTTTGTTTTTTCATTCTTGGCAAGTATAACTTTACATTTCAAGATCTTTACCCTTTGTCAAAATGTTCCTCTTGAATATGAGGATAGATATATATCGGTACTTGAGTATGTGGGCTAAAAGAAATTTATCCTTTTTTTACATCTGATTATATTTATTTGGATCTTCCCTTTTTTTCTTAGTCTGGATAAAAGTTTGTAAATTTTATTTAACTTTTAAAAACTTAATTTCATTGGTCTTTGACATTGGGGGTTGTTTTGAAATATACCTTTCAAATAGGTATATTTATTTCCACTCATATACTTATTACTTATTTTCTTCTAGTAATTTTGTTTTGTGTTTATATGCTCTTATTTTTCTAGTTTTTTTAAGATGAATAATTCAGTTGTCTATTTGAAGCTTTTCTACTTTTTTATATAAACACTTCTTGCTATCAACGTTTCCCCATTGCTGCTCTTATTGTATACCATAAGTTTTGATAGATTGTGTTTTTGTTTTCATTTGTACCTAGAAAATTTTAAATTTCATTTCTTATCTCTTCATTGACCCACAGGTTATTCAAGAGCATATTGTTAATTTCCATGTGTTTGCATAATTTCCAAGTTTCTGTTGTTAGTAATTTCTAGTGTTAATCTGTTATAGTCTGAAAAAAATACTTGATATGAGTTCAAATTATTTTGAATTTTTTAAGAGTTATTTTGTAGTCTAACATGTGACCTACCCTTGAGAATGATCCAAGAGATAAAGAGAAGAATGTGTATTTTAGGAAAAAATGTTGGATTTAACTTTTTTCTGTTTGTCAATTAAATTTTTCAGCTTGAGCTTCTGCTTGACATTATTTTTCATTATTTCAAATTTTTGTTAAATTTCTCTGCTATGCTTTTGAATTCTCTTTCTGTTTGTCTCAAAGTTCATTGAGCTTCTTCAGAACAGTTACTTTGAATTCTTTATCTGAAAATTCACCTACACTCATCACTTCATGATTGGTCACTGGAACCCCATTTACTTTGTTTGATAAGGTTGTGTCTTCCTGGACGTTCTTGATACT
>CAUYQV010085776.1:0-21437 GCA_963574575.1 Galagoides demidoff
TCAAGCGAGTCTCCTGCCTCCGCCTCCCAAGTAGCTGGGAACACAGGCGCCCACCACAATGCCCGGCCATTTTTTGGTTGCAGCCATCATTGTTGTTTGGCGGGCCCGGGCTGGGGATTCGAACCCGCCACCTTAGGTGTACGTGGCTGGCGCCTTAGCCACTTGAGCCACAGGCGCCGAGCCTGTAATTTCTATGTTTAATTCTTTCATATATCAATATTTTTATACATTTGAAGAGCACAGAATCAGGGGACTATCCAGATACTGCTTCCATTCTAGCCCTTTTCAATGATATGTTTTCTCTCTCTCTCTCTCTCTTTTTTTTTTTTTTTTTTTTGAGACAGAGCCTCAAGCTATCCCCCTGGGTAGAGTGCTGTGGCTTCACTGCTCACAGCAACCTCCAACTCCTGGGCTCAAGCGAGTCTCCTGCCTCAGCCTTCTAAGTAGCTGGGACCACAGGCGGCCGCCACAACGCCCGGCTATTTTTTGGTTGCAGCCGTCGTTGTTTGGTGGGTCCGGGCTGGATTTGAACCCACCACCTTAGGTGTACGTGGCTGGTGCCTTAGCCACTTGAGCCACAGGCGCAGAGCCGATACGTTTTCTCTTTCAAACCCTCTATGTCCTTCTTGCTACTTCCTGACCATTTTCTATTCTTTCTACATTCAAAACCCCATCTTTGATTTTTATGTCATCAGCCTATACCACCAACCAATGTACATAACAACCAGAGCAGTCATATTCTGATCTCTGGGTTACTTCCCTGGCTCATAGGTTACAGCTCCTAGCTCATTGTCACCCTGTCCAACATTATTCTTACCTTAACTTTGAGGATTTCAGCATTCACAAGGATGATGCTTGTAATACTCTGACCTCTGAGTTTCGTGGTCATAGATATTCTGATCTCCTCCCTGTCTTGGCTACTTACTTCCATTGCCATTCTTTAGCTCATGTCATTAGCAATATTTACATCCCCTCTAGAGTCACATTTTTAAATATCTGACTCTACCATCCCTGTCTTTTTAGCCTAGTCCTTCTCTAAGGACTAAGTCTTTTGACTTTCAATAATCATTAACTATCCCTTAAAGTGATTGAATTCTGCCACCTTTTCACTGGTCCTTATCTACCATGTGTCTTCACTTATCTGTCTTTACACAGCTTAAATTGTCTAGTTGCATTCCTTACTTTGCCCTTCATCTGCTCTGTTCCTCTCTTGCTTCATCATATTTGCGTGGCACAACCACAACTACCATTAAGTCTCCTTTTCTGCCCCCTGTCTATCTGCTGTATGTAGCTTGAGACAGATGTAACCATACTGGCTGACCTCATTTTAAATTCATGGTCACTAACCTCAGATGGGTCCTGTTGCTACCCAGGATCATAGTGTATTTCCTCTCAATCACCTGCTTTCAACAGTAACTGTTTTGTACTCCCCCTCCCCCCAACCTTCAGTAGTTTTCCCCACATCCTCACCTGGGGATGATATCACACTTTCTGTTTAGATTTCTAACTGCATCTACCCCCACCTATCTGTATCTGTGCCCATTACCCAGGCGTCATTGTTGTTTGGTGGGCCTGGGCTGGATTCAAACCCGCCACCTTAGGTGTATGTGGCTGGCACCTTAGCTACTTGAGCCACAGGTGCCGAGCCGACTTCTGCTTTCTTAAAGTCTTTAGGCTGGTCCTTACCTTCCTCATCCTGTGTGCAGCATCGTATCCATCTGGTCTTTCACTCCCTAAAACACTTACTTGATTGGCTTGAGAAAAATCACATTTCCCTTGTTTTTCTCCTATATTATTAGCTACTCTTTCTCAATCTTCTTTGCTCCCCGAACTTTAAAAAAAAAAAATCTGATGTTTTATTTATTTTAAATCTCACTTCAGCACCCTAGGTAGTGCTGTGGTGTCACAGCTCACAGCAACCTCCAGTTCCTGGGCTTAGGCGATTCTCCTGCCTCAGCCTCCCGAGTAGCTGGGACTCAGGCACCCACCACAATGCCCGGCAATTTTTTTGTTGCAGTTTGCCAGGGCTGGGTTTGAACCTGCCACCCTTGGTAATGGGGCGGGCGCCTTGCCCACTGAGCTGTAGGCGCCGCCTGCTCCCCCAACTTTTAATATTGTTTAGAATGAAAACCCTAGGATTGTGTCATTGGACTTTTGTCTTTCTTTATCTGAGCTCATTCCCCTGGTGATTTCCCTCAGTCTTATAGCTTTAACACTGTGTATACATTGACAGTTCCCAAATTTATGTATTTAATGTGACCTCTCCTCTTTGTTTACTGAATAACTTTCAAATGCCTGTTTTACCTCTCCAATATAATGCCTAAAACTACCAAAATTAATGTGTTCAAAATAAAGGCCTGTAGCTCAGTGGTTAGGGCGCTGGCCACATGTTCCTGGGCTGGTGGGTTCCAACCCAGCTTGGGCCTGCTAAACAAACAAACAAACAAAATAGCTGGGCACTGTGGTGGGCGCCTGTAATCCCAGCTACTCGGGAGGCTGAGGCAAGAGAATCGCCTGAGCCTAAAAGTTTGAGGTTGCTGTGAGCTGTGACATCATAGCACTCTAAAAAGGGCAGGGGACAAAAGGAAGACTGTGTCTCAGAAACAAACAAACCAACCAACCTTGGAGTCATCCTTGATTTGCTTCTGTTGTAATGTAAATCAAATCATGTTACCTCCTGTGCAAAAACCTTCTGGTAGCTTCTCTTAAAAGCTAGAGTTGTCCTAATGACTTACATGGTCTCACCCATAGGTAACTCTCGGGCCTTGTCTCTTTATTTTCCTTTCACTCCCTTTTCCTTCACCAGCCTTCCTGCTCACCCTTAAACACACCAGGATACTCCTACTTCAAGGCTCTTCCTTCTGCCCAGAATAGTATAACTTCATTCCCATCTATCTCCCTGGTGTTTATTTAAATGTTATTTACTCAGTCTGGTAATCCCTTTTAAAAATTGCAACCCCCAAATTAGCTGGATGTGGTGGTACACGCCTATAGTCCCAGCTACTGTGGACTGAGGCAGGAGGATTCCTTGAACCAAGGTTCAAGGTTGCAATGAGCTGTGATGATGCAACTGCACTCCATCCTGGGTGAAGGAGTGAGACCTCTTTTTAGACCTTGTCTTAAAAAAAAAAAAAAAAGTTGCAGCCCCAACTTTGAGTGCTCCAGGGTCTGTTTTCTCTGAAATACACATTACCATCTAATGTGCTATGTACAATGAATGTGTTATCTATTTATTGCCATCCAACCAAGTGGGGCTAGGACTTTTGTTTGTTTTACTAAATATTGTATCCCCAACACCTAAAACAGTACCTGGCCTACATAGTAGAGCAATTGAATGAATGAACGAATGAATATTAGAAATCTGGTTAACAGCGATTATCCTCGGGAGCATAAGACTTCTGGAGGGGAGGGTCCTAGACAGTGATGGAAAGGTGGAGTTTCTTTCCCTTTGATTTGCTCTATTTTCATAAATATTTGGCTCATTTTCTTGCTTATACAATTTGAAATTATTATTGATCCATTGTTAATTTTGAATAGTTTGGCTTTGGGTTATAGATATCTGTTAAACTCTAGTACAGATTTTCCTGTTATTCAAACCTTTGTAGTTCTGTGAGAATAAATAATGATTTAGAGATATCAAAGTAAGATTTGGGCTACCAAAAATTAAATTTTATTTTAATTTGTTCAATTCCTGGGTCTAGATATCTAAAATTTGGATAATGAAGGATATCTGTAATCAGACTTTGAAATTTTAGTTATCTTAGCATCAGTTTTCTGAAAAATCACTAGAAGATTCTAACAACCCTTAGGTGGCAGCAAATCGATGAAAATTGTCATGAATCCTGTCTTTAGCATCTTTGTTTCGTATTTGTGCTCTTCACCATTAGGGTGTTAAATTTAGACAGACAGATATCCAGGGGCACAGTGTGTGAGGAACTGAGTATTACCCTGAAGTTCTGTCAGCTAAGTGAGTAATGGGGCTCCTGCTGTGGAGAAAGGGGCCAATGTATCCAGGGACATGGGGAAAAATTATAGCTGAAGTGGGAAGGAGTGACTGCGAGGAGGTGCACTTTTAGAAGCTAAGTACTATAATTGCCTCCTTAGGAATTTCGTCAGAAATCTCTGGACTGGGAGAAACAACGCTTGATTTATCAGCAACAGGTATCTTCTCTGGAGGCACAAAGGAAGGCTCTGGCTGAACAGTCAGAGATAATTCAGGTAGGCTTAAGATATTTTAAAATAATGAGAAGCAGACAGGTTTTGATCAAAGTTTACTACCCTGATGCGACTTCCTGGTGCAAGGAAGCCTCTTGGCTTCCACTTAGCCTCTTTCAGCTTCTCACTACCAACCCTGATCTCTTTCTTGTGTAGGCAGCCTTTCCTCCTCTAATTATAGGCTTCTCCTCTGCAGCATGTAGACATGTCTCCTCCCTGCCTTGCACACACACTCACTCTTCTCCCCAGGCGCGTGTCCTCTGCTGGCTTGTTCCTGGCTGCCTGGCTTGTTTCTCCCTGGCTCGCTCACTCTCCATCTTGCCCACTCTGCACTCAGTCCATGTTCACTCCCCTGATGTTGGTGTCCAGCGTTCCCTTCCTACTCCTCCCGCTCTCCCCACCCCCACCCTGTTTCTGTGTCTCCTTGTCCATGTCCCTGGGTCCCTTGGCTCTACTTCTGTGCATGCCTTCTGCGCCTCTGTACTGAGAAGTTACACTGCACTGATACGCACACTAACTAAAAGTAGTGTCTTTGTGGTAACAGAAACACTTTTTTTGAGTACTGGTAGAAAGTTTTCTTTTAGTGGTTTAAGCAAAACCAAAAAATAGACACCTAATTTAGGAATGTGTTTTCTTAGAACATAGCTTGTTTTCTTTTTCAATTAGAATGAAGAACATAAAGGAAGATGAACATGGGAGAAATGAATATTGTGATCTTCTATTATGAGCTTGATATTGTCTCAGTACTTCTAGAGGAATTTGTATATGTTATCTATTAAATATCATGGCAGTCTGTTAAGATTGGTAGTTATTTCTATTTATTGGATAAGGGAAGAAACTGGATAAAAGAGCTGAAGGGAAGATGTTTTTATATTTTGTTTTTATAATCTGTGTATTTGTTGCTTAAAGTCTCAGTAATGCATAGTTTTTTTTGTTTGTCTCTGAAATATCAGCTATCTAATGGTGGTGCTGCTGTGAGTGGCTCTACTCAAAAATGGCAGGTCCATAGCAACTCCAGGGGAGAAAATTATCTTCTAGGCTACAGCAAGCTGATAGCCAGAGCAGGCCAATGCAGTTCTGAGATGTCTAGACCAGGATTTTTTGATCTGACTACTAAAGTACTATATCCTAATTGTTGCCTTCAGATTGGCAAAAAAGCATATTGAGTCTGAATTTTTATAGTTCTCACTTTTTCATAGAGTATGGTTATTGATTGTAAATGTTCTTTTCAAGTAACTTATTTTAGTTCAAATAACTGTTGTAATTATTGACTCTACATAGTTAAAACTTCATTGTTAGTAAAAATGAAGTTTTTATTTATCATAATTCAGCTAGGGCTAGAATAAGAAGCCTTTAAAAAGGAAATATTTGTGTTCCTTCATAAACGTATTTGAATTATTCCTCCAATTGTTTTGTTTAAACTAAAACTGTCTAATTGTTTAATTAAAAAAAAAGTTAACTTATAATTCTGTTTCTCCCTTAGCAAACTAAACAGAATAAATCTGTGATTGAGTATGTACTGGTGCTGTATGATCATTTTATTTATTTATTTATTTCAGACAGAGTCTCATTATGCCACCCTTGATAGAGTGCGGTGGCATCACAACTCATAGCAACCTCCAACTCTTGAGCTTAAGTGATTCTCTTGCCTCAGCCTCCCAAGTAGCTGGGACTACAGGCACCCGCCACAATGCCTAGCTATTTTTGATTGCAGTTGTCATTGTTGTTGTAGCTGTCCAGAACCCGCCAGCCTCGGTATGTGAGGCTGGCGCTGTAACCACTGTGCTACGGGCACTGAGCCTGATGATTTATTTTAAACATCTCAGTAAATCTTTATATACCAACTACCTAGCAGTAATAGTTATTATCTTGCCGGTCTTTTCTTTTTATTTTGGTAAAAAATACAACAAAATTTGCCACTTTAACTATTTTTAAGAATATAGTACAATAATGGTGACTATATACACATTTTCTAAAACTGAAATTCTATACTTTTCCCTATTTTTTATTTTTGCCTAGAATATTACAAAGCAAATCACAGCTTATTTCCTAACTTAGATAAGGACTTAAAAAACCTACAGTATATCAGTATCACATTAATGAAATAAATAATAACAATATAATTTAATATCCAGTTTGTTCAAATTTCCTCAGTTGCCTAAAAACTGTCTTTTTATAGTTGGATGTTTGAGTTGGAATCCAGTCAAGGATGCCACCTTGTATTTGGTTAATTATGTAATTATGTATTTGGTTAATTATGTATTGGTTAATAATAACAGTAGAAAATCTGGGAGATTTTGTAAGTGGATATTTACATCCTCCCCCAGTCCCATTAAAAGGAATTCTGATTATTTTTTTTCTTATATGTTTTTAACATCTAAAAGTGGAATTTAGAAATTTCTTACTTTGTTTTTTTAATTTCTTATAGCATAACTGTGTACATTAATGCAATCATAGGTACAGTGTGCTATTTTCATATACATTTTGAAATACTCTCATCAAACTGGTTAACATAACCTTCATGTCATTTTCTTAGTTATTGAGTTAAGACATTCATATTCTGCTTTTAGAAAGATTCACTGTACCTTGTAAGATAAACCATAGAGGTGACCCCACCAATCACCCTCCCTCCCTCCATCCCCCTTCAACTCCCCTCTCCCACCCCCTTCCTATATTCTAAGGCTATAATTAGGTTAAGACATTCCTATGAAAGCTATGAATTAGTTTCAAAATAGGACTGTGTACATTGGATACTTTTTCTTCCATTCTTGAGATACTTTGCTAAGAGCAACATTTTCTAATTCCATCCATATAAACATGAAGGAGGTAAAGTCTCCATCGTTCTTTAGGGCTGCATAGTATTCCATGGTGTACATGTACCACCATTTATGGATCCATTTGTGGGTCGATGGGCATTTGGGCTTCTTCCATGACCTCTTTCTCCTTTTCTTACTGCACTTTATATTTCAATTGTCTCCTGGAAAACTGTGGTGCACCCCCTCATCCCCTGCTGTGGGGAGGCCAGTGTGCACAGTGGAATGTGGAACCCCAGAATTCGGTTAAGGAAATTCAGCACTGCTTCCAGATACATGAAATAATTCAAATTAGGCGACAGGAGCCAAGGGACTTACATGCAGATTGCCTGACTATCTGTTAGGGTTCTGGAAGTGTCCCCCTGCTCCTTGATTTCCCATAAATAACACAAAAGGCGCTGCAGGCCAAAATTCACTGCAGATCCTCTCTGAGCCGCAGTCATACCTGTCACACATTTCTCACTATGAGAGACCCAGGCAGCCTCCTGAAGGCTCTTCTGGTCCTTAAGGTGGAAATCTTAAGCCTCACTTAGTCTCTACTGTTGTGTCACAGAAGGTTGAGCCACTGGGTATATTTTTAACAGTTTTACGATGCCATAATTTACATTTTAAAATTCTAGGTGTACAATTTAATGATTTTTGGTAATTTGAAGAGTGTCCAGCATTTGCCCAATCTAATTTTAGAACATTTCCATTATCCGCCGAGGATTCCCCATGCTTGTCAGCTCCAGGCAAACTGTTCTGCTTCCTGTCACTGTGAATTTGTCTTCTCTGGACATTTCATATGAATGGGAAGACACAACGCATGGTGTTTTGCATCTGGCCTCTTTTACTTCACAGAATGTTTGTGAGGTTCATCCTTGTGCACATGTCAAAAGTTCGTATTTTTGCTGAGTGGTAATTCGTTGTGTGGATAGACCATGTTCTTACACACTCATCCATCAGTGGATATTAGGATTTTTCCAGCTTAGGGCTATTATGAATAATGTGGCTATAAACATTGGCATGTGCTTATATGTGGGCATATGTTTTTATTTCTCTTGGGTAGATTCCTAGGAGTCACAGTAGCTGACTTCTGTGGTTAATTGTTGATGTTTATAAGAACTTGGAAACTAGTTTCCATAGTGGTTGCGCTGTGTTACCGTCCTGCTAATGAGGGAGGGCACCAGTTTCTTCACATCCCCATCAGCATTTGTTATCTATACACAAGCATGCACACACACGTGCACACACACATACATATATACACACACTGTATATATATAGTCATCCTGGTGGGTGTGAAATGTGAATCGTTTGCTTTTAAGAATGTCTGAGTAAAACGTAGGATTGATTGAGGTTGTAGGGCAAGTTCCATGAATTGTTTAATTCTCACCAAATGCCCTTCATTTTTTTGGTCTGACAGCCACTCAACAAATGTTTCTTGGACATGTGCTATTGAGTCTGGTGGTGAACAGCTAGGGAATAACACCATCCCTGGTGTTGTTAAACAGGTACCATAGTAACAGGGTAAGATCTTTGTGAGAAAGCAGTATTTGCTGAGCAATGCCTTGGCCAGAGAGCAACTGTAACAACCAATGAGGCCCATGCTCATGGTTTTGGGTCCTTGCTTCTGCAAGTGACAAAGGATGGAAGGCTGCCTCCTCCTTCATGGCCCCACTGGGGGGCCTGGCAGCTGCATGCTCCCAGAGCTGTGACTAGGAGTGGCTGGGGGTCTTTGGTGGCAGTCTATTCCTTCATGCAAAGATCCCAACGTTTCCCCAATTGCAGAACTCATTAGCAGGGTCACCACATAGGAGCCCAAGGCTCCTTAGGGTCTGTCTGTGAACTTAGGTGGGGAAAACAATCACATGCTTATCTTCACTAACCTCTAACTGAAATGGAGTGTTTCTTCTGATAAATGTAGGGAAAAACCCAGAGATGTGTCACTAGCATGTGTGGCTGGTGACCACTAAAAATTGGTTATTTTCATGTCACATTGCAGTTGTGGCTGATTCTCCAAAATTCTGTTTCACTCATCGCTGCTAAAAAATTATACCCGTTATTGGACATGCCTCAAAATCTTGTTTTTGAGTTAACATGGAAGCATGCATATTATGTTGCAATTTTGTTTTTCAATATTTTGATAATTTCTATATAAATATTTTCTTTGAAATGTGTTTTATTTTCTGCATTAAGACGTATATCCCGGGAAGGAACCCAAATGCAAAGGAGTTGTAGGTGTGGAAAAGTTTAGGCACCATTATTGGGAGGTCTATCTCTTGTGAGACTATACTCCAGAAAGACCCTCCCAGAAAGCCGGTCTTTCCCTCCACCTTTCCTTCACCTGCTTCAGCTCCTCCCAGGACCTGGAAGTGCTCTCAGTCTCCCCTGGCTGGCTTAGCCTCCCTCCAACCCCATCCTGGGGCTCCCAGCCCATTCAGGCAAGGAGGGGTGTGAGCCTAGTGTGACATCCCACCTGCTCCCCAGCACTACTTCTCCTGTTCTGAAAAGTGTGTGCTAAGAAGGACCCATAGCCCTATAAAAGCAGGAACGATGACTCCCGGGCTGAACAGAACAAACTTGAGTGGAGTAAACATCAATGTTGTTGCTTCCAGTCTGTTCTCACTTTTAAGCTTGTCTCCATCTGCCATGCTCAGAGCCTCCAACCAACACAGATGTAATAGCTGTTCTCTGCATGTCCAGCCCATGCCTGGAGGGCTCAGGAAACCCCGCCCCTTCCCAGGTTGTGGGGACTCCATCTATAGGACCAGTGTTCTCAGGGCAAGTGACGCTTGTATTTATTTATTTGCTTCAGGTAAATGTTCTTCAAGTTTTAATTATTATCCCATAAGAGTAAATTTCTAGTTACCTAAAATAGTTTTCAGTGTGGATTTCATTAGCATCACATAGATGTTACATTTTTTCCCTTCAAAATACAATTGGCCATGTTTATTTGACAAAGGAAAGTGATCTGACAAGAGTGGAGTTTATTGTGTAGATCTTATAAACAGGCATATTCGTTGTACATGATGTATTCTCTTTTAACATATTTCATTAACTTGTTTATACCTTGGGGAAGGTCTTTGCTAAAATAACCTAGTATATATAGCAACTTCCAGATACGTGCAGGAAAATTAGAGAGCTTATTAGGAAAGGTCTACTTCTCATAGGCTGAGGCTACACGTTTTTTTGGAACAGCGTGTGTGGATTAAATTGGGGGTGAAATACTCTGTCCCAAATGCAGACATGCGACATTACAGATCAGGCCACAGAAACCCTGACAAGGTACTCTCAACCCAGTGGAATGTGAGATTATTAGATTAGTTTGGATGACAGATGCAGATCTCAGCCTTCTGGGGCCTGGTGCTGTTGTTATTCTGGGCATAGGGAACCGAGTAGATTCACCTGGGGAAGCACATTCTACAGCGTCACAAAATAGCTAAGGGGGGAGCGCATTGTACAGCTGGGCGAGGAGGATTCGTTGGCCCTACTGGGGAGGGAAGGACTTCCCATTAGTCATCAGATATGGCTCTAAAAAAATCCTGTGACTCAGACTCATCTAAAAAGGTATCTTCAAGGTTCCTTTCCTCCCTGAGACTAGTGAGGGCTTCTTTAACTGGAAACAACCCTGTGCAGGCTGGACCACCACAGGCAGTGCCCTCGGGCAAGAGAGTGGAACAGAGAGCTCAGAAATTCACTCTCATTATTTGCAAGAAATGCATCCCTGAAAACCGACTGACTTCCAGTTTGTGAGGTTAGGACCTTGGGCTTACAGAAAGCGGGAGAAACCAGTGGTGAGTAGTTTGAATTTGCAGGGGAGACGAAGTTGATCTTAATCCATCAGAAAACCACAGAAACGTTGGTTGTCCCTCTCACATTGCCGGGAGCCCCAGCTGAGCGCAGCCAGTCTGCAAGTTGCTCACCAGGCCTGAAGCTGTCCTCGGACTGTCAGTCATGGAGCTCTAAATAGAAGTGGAGCAACTCTGAGAAATGCCACTAGAAAGTGAATTTTGATTCATTCATTCATTGAACCCCTTCTCTCTTTCTCTCTGTCTTCTGTAAAAATAATTAGTTCACAGCCAGAAAAAAAGGGAAGGGCACGTCTTTAAAGGTGGGTGTAAGTACAAGTTGGAGGAGAAAGTGTGTGTTGAGGTCCCCTGAGAGTGAGAACCACAGACGGGGGAAGATGGTCCCCACCTCCTCAAGTGGAGAGGCCCCCAGGACAGGAATTTCTCTTTCTCTTTCGTGTTCAGCGCTGTGGAATGGAGGACAGGCTGGTAGGCTTTCGAGGGTGCGGCTTTGCTGGGTGGGGTGTTTACATTGGAGGGCAGATGCAATGCTGTGAGGGCAGAGTGGAGACACTGCCCTTCTCACCTGCGCTGCCTGCTGGCCCTTAGCCAGCGCGTGAGGGCTCGTCAATCCTGTGTCAGGACAGAAGGTATCAAGGACCCAGAACGTTAACCTCACTCCCACCCTTTCCTCAAGGGAAAAGCAACACGGGATCCTGGGTAACAGGAAGCCCTCCTAAAATTCCTGTCTGGACATTTTGTTCACTCTCCTCTCCCCAAGTTTCCTACCTTGAAATAGCTGCTGCCTCTCCCTTTTCTCCTCCATACTTGCTTTGGGCCTGGAAGATGGGCAGATGCCTGACACATCACCTGCCCCACACTACACACCATACACCCAACACACATATACAATACACACACTGCACACATACACACCACACACATACACTACACATATGCCATAAATGCTACACACCATACAAACCACACACGTTTCATCCCAAACACTGCACACTGTTTCTTTCTAAAAATCCTCGTGGTGCATTTCTGCTAAATAAACTTTTCCACCTCTAGATTTTTTGAGCTTTTAGGCTTGTCACAGTGAACATTCTTGTACATAAAATGTTGACTATCACCTTGCCTGGCAGAGCAAAGCAAAGTCAGTGGCTGTCCATCTTGCACAGTGTCTACACCAGCACGATGCTATTTGCCTTCCTCTTTCTCTATGTCCCACCTCTGTTCACCTCTGTGATCGTGCTTTTTCCCGTGACTGTTTTGCTGTTCTCTACCCGACACTGGTTGTTTTCTCATGTGATCTAGGCCTACAGATGGAAGCCAGGTGAAGAAAGTTTCATGTTTCACTGGAAACTTCTCCCATTCCTCCCCTCCCCACCACCTTGCTTCAAACTTGATCAAGTAATAAAGCTGTCATATAGGCATTGTGGCCAGAGGTCTTGGTCATGGTCTGCATGAACTCAAATGCACAGAAGAAAAGTAGAACACTTTTCATGCACTTCCCCTACACACGTGGCTGAAAATAAACCTAGTCCAAGTGCCATGAAATTAAGGCATTGAGATTTTCAAGGTACTTCCACCACACAAGGTAAAAACCTCCAGATGAGTCTTCATGTGGATCAAAGGTATGATGCAAGCACTGATAGGAGATGAAATGCATGCCTGTGAGTGCCACTGCTCCATCAGAACTGAACCTCTTGGTAACTTACTGTTGCCAAGTGCCAAGCACAGAAGTGGTGAGTGTGGATCCCAGTTGGTAGCAACGGGGAGAGTCTAATGGGAACCGAACTCAATTTTGATCTGAATAGCAATAAAAGGGCATTTTAAAGGGAGAATGAAGGACAAGAAAGTGGGTCAGTGGAAGCTCTCAACAGAGTCAGGGAAGTGAAAATTACAAAAAGTGGGAAAGAGGGTGGTCTTTGTGAAACCCTCTGGGTTTGCTGACTGGCACTCTGGAAATGAGACTCCTTTTCTCTCACAAGGGCTTGTAGATAGTGGCCCTATATCCAGTAGTTGGCTGAAGCAAACAGTAAATTTCTTTGGCAGCCTTGAGTTTTCCTGAGTAGGCACATTATGGGTAGTGTGGGGATTTGTCTCCTTGAACGCTTAGAAACTATGATAGTGGATATTCAAGTCTATATAGACCAAGTTTGGGGCCTAGTTAAGAAGAGACTCAGAGGAGTGTGGCTAAAGTTTGGTCAAGGAAGAAAACTTTGTCATTCACCAGAGGTCAAAAAGATTTATTTAAAATACAAAGGATAAAAAGAGGAGTGCCTCTGTTAATCTGATATGTTAAGGCCAACATTACTCAGGGAAATAATGAGGAAGTCCATGTTTTGATAAGAGTTCATGAAAAAGTAATGGAAGCCACAGATACTACACACCAAGCCTGGCAGATAAATACTCAAAGTAACAACTATAAAAATAGAGCCATAGTCAGAGCATTAAATGCATCTTTCAGAAATTGCAAGAGCAAGTTGAAAAAATATAAGCAAACACTTTAGTTTTAATAAAACAATCCCTCAGTTAAAGCTAATAAATGTAACTTTGATGTGAACACAAAGTATTTTTATGTATATTTTAAATAATCATGTACTTGACAACAAAGTAAACCTTATTAAAATCCCCAAAGTAGACATTTTACAAATCATCTTTTCTAATCATTATCCCATAAAATTCAATATGGCCAGAAAAATAGTTACTTGAAGATTAAGAAACACTCTTACAGGTAAACCCTGCACTAAAGAGAATATCAAAACTAGGAGGTCTATATCTAGTAAAAATAAAATAAATCTTTAAAGAATAGAAGAAAGATTTGCTCCTCCTCAAGGGCACAAACACTAATGCAGGGAATGCAAGGCTATATAGATTGTAAAGAATCAGGCAGATACGACACTCCTAAAGGAGTAAAGCTACAATACCAGACCTCAAAGAAATAAAGTTCTACTAGTTGTCCAACAAATAATTCAAAATTACAGTCACGGTATCTAGAAAAATCAATGAAATGGGAATACGGTTATGGGATAGAGTTAAAGCTTCAATCTGAGGAAAAGCTATTGCTTAACTACTATTATTAAAAATTGATAAAAAGAACAAGAATTGACTGAACTCCACCCTGTAACCTTCTGTCTACACTGAAGTGATATCAACTTCCTAAGACCTCAGGGCTTCTCTCTCTCTTTTTTTTTTTTTTTGAGACAGTCTCTTACTATGATGCTGCCGTGGCATCACAGCTCACAGCAACCTCATACTCTTGGGCTTAAGTGATTCTTTTGCCTCAGTCTCCCAAGTAGCTGAGACTACAGGTGCCTGCCACAATGCCCAGCTATTTCTTTTTGTTGCAGTTGTCATTACTGTTTAGCTGGCCTGGGCCAGGTTCAAACCCACCAGCCTCGGTCTATGTGGTTGATGCTGTAACCACTGTGCTATGGGCTCTGAGCCAGACATCAGGGCTTCTTCACTTCTTAACTCCATTCTGCTCTGCAAGCCACTCCATTCTTCCCTCCTCTCCAGACAGCCTCACTTCCTCAACCTTGATTTCTGACACTTTCCTTCCTGAGCATTCCACCTCTTCTGGCTAACTTGTTAATCCAGTAGTAAATGGAGTTTACTTATTTTATTTTATTTTTTTTGGTGTTGGGCGGGGGAGGTCATAATCTTCTGGTGTTATAAGTGATTAAAAGCTGACTTCTAGTGACTTTAGCAAGATAGTAGAATAAAAGTCTCTGCTTGTATCCCCTACAGCAATAATTTTTCAGCAACACCCACAATAAAAAAGTACCTTTGTGGGAGCTTTAGGATCTCTGGCAGAGCCAAAGACCAAGGAAGGTCATTTTGAGAAGGCAGACCTGTCCCCAGTGGCAGGCTCACTGGCTGCGATCTGAGCTACAGATGTGGAAACAGCCCTATTCTCCTATGGACTAAGCTACAGCTCCATTTGGCCCTGATTTTGCCACCAATACCACCTGCGAAGAAACACAGGAGAAGCCATGCTTGCCTATGCCTCATGTAACAAGTCCACTAACTTTAGTTTGACAACAGATTCTGAAATATCCCTGTAAACAGCTCCAGCTCTTCTCAACCATGGTTTGAGAGTGGCCCTATTCACCCAGATACTTAGAGACACACCCAGCTCTGACCCTGGAGGCAGGTCTGCTGACTTCCTCCTAGTTGCAAAAAATGGAGCAACCCTGTGACTTAGTGCCAGTACCACTCAGCCATGATCTGTGGAGCATTCTTGCATGCCCAGGAACCCAGCAGGAGGCATACCTGTGGGCAGGCCTGTAGACCTCAGTGTCAGCTGGGGATCTGAAGCAGCCCTATGACTTGGTTCCAGTCCCACTCAGGCATGGCCCAGGGCAAGTCCTGTACTTTCCCAGTGGCCCAGCAATAGACTTCTCAGGGACCTGGCAGAAGTCACACTCATCTATGCACCTGGAAGTAAGCCTGCCATTTGTGTACTCATCTGGGAACCCTAAAGTGGACCATTGTTCCTGTGCCAGACTGACTAATGTCCAGGAGGCAGTCCTGTCTGCTCAGGAGCTAGGCAGGATCAGTCCCCACTGAAGCACTTGGTAACAGGCCGACCAATCACAAACACCATTGCAGATTTAGCAGCAGCCACATAACCTGGCTCCAATGCCAATGAATTGTGGTCCTGAAAGCAGTCCCATCAGCCTGGAAACCTAATAGGAGAAGGTCTTTACCTGACAAAATAAGTCTTAAAGAATGGAAAAATGGTTTGCTTCTGCAAAGGCACAAACACCAATCCAAGGCTATTGTGATCCAATCCATAGATCACAAAGAATCAGGAAGATATAACACTATTAAAGGAAACTAATAAAGCTCCAGTAACAGACCCAAAAGAAATAAAGTTCAAGTAATTGCCTGACAAGAAGTTCAAAATATATTCAGCCCTCTGTGTCTGTAAGTTCTGCATTTGTGGATTTAACCAACCATGGACAAAAACTATTTGAAAAAAATTGTATCTGTACTGAACACCACTTCTTTCTTGTCATTATTCTCCAAATAGTATAGTATAACAAACAACTATTTATGTAGCATTTACATTGTATTAGATGTTACAAGTAATCTAGAGATGATTTAAGTTATACAAGGAGATGTGCATCGAAACAAATACTAGGTCATGTATCAGGACATGTGTATCTGTGGATTTTGGTACCCACAGGAGGTCTGAATATTTAGAGACAACTGTAATCATCTTAAAGAAGCTCAATGAGATTCTAGAGAACACATACAACTAAACAAAATTAGGAAAACACATGAACAAAATGACAGGTTTAATGAAGAAATACAACCCATAAAAAAGAATCCAACAGAAGTCCTAGAGCTGGAGAATACAGTGATCAAACTAAGAAATTCAGTAGAGAGCTCCAACAGCAGACTTAATCATGCAGAAGAAAGAATTGGTGAACTCAAAGATAGGTCATTTGAAATTACCCAGTTGAAGGAACACAAAGATAAAAGAACAAAGAAAGCATACAAGACCTGTGAGACACCATCAAACAAATGAATATATAAATTCTGGCATTTCTAGGAGGAGAAGAAAGAAAGGGGAAGAAAGCTTATTTAAAGAAATAATGGCTAAAGACTTCCCAACTCTTGGGAAGGATATGGATGGACATCTGGATTCATGAACTCAAAACTCCAGCAAGAAAAAGCCAAAGATTTATAGTAAAATTGTTAAAAGTTAAACACAGAGAGAATTTTGAAAGTTGCAGGAGGAATTGATTTGTTACATACAAGGGAGTGTTCATAAGGCTATAAGCAGATATTTCAACAGAAACCCCAAAGGCCAGAGAGACTGGGATAGAGAGAACAGAATATTATATTAAAAGATCTGAAAGAAAAAGATTATATAACCAGGAATATTATCACCAGCAAATCTGCTCTTCAGAAATGAAGGAAAAATAAGGATATTCCATGGAAAACAAAAGTTGAAGAAGTTTATTACCAATAAACCTGCCTTATGAGAAACGCTAAAGGAGGTTCATCAAGTTAAAATGAAAGGACACTAATTAATAACATGAAAACATATGAAGGTAAAAAACTCAATGGTAAAGGCAAATACACAGTCAAGCCCAGAATTCTCTAATGTTGTGAAGATTGTGCATAAATCACTTTAAACTATCTCTCTATAAAAGTTAAAAGACAAAAGCATTAAAATTAACTATAGCTACAATATAAAAGATATAAAGAGTAACATTAATAACATAAAGTGGGAGGCAGAAATAAAAGTGAAAAGTTTTTTTGTATGCAATTAAAATATACAGCAGCTTAAAATATAGTGTTATAAGATGTTTTATATGAGCCTCATGGTAACCACAAAGATAAAAACCTCTAGTGCAGTGGTTCTCAACCTTCCTAATGCCTCTTAATACTGTGACCTTTTAATACAGTTCCTCATGTTGTGGTGACCCCCAACCATAAAATTATTTTCATTGCTACTTCATAACTGTAATTTTGCTACTGTTATGAATTGTAATGTAAATATCTGAAATGCAGGATATATTTTCATTGTTATAAAGGGGTCCCAACCCACAGGTTGAGAACTGCTGCTTTGGTGCATACACAAAAGATAAAGACAGCAAAGTACACTGCACAAAAAGTCATTGAATCACAAAAAGGAAGAAAGAACAAAAGAATATTAAAAAGCTAGAAAACAATAAAATGGCAATAGCAAGTCCTTACCTATCATTAATTATTCTAAATATAAATGAATTAAATGATATAATCAAAAGGTACAGAGTGGCTGAAAAAAATTTTAAAAAAGGACACCAAAATCCAACAACATTGCTGCTTATAGGAGACTCACTTCAGCTTTAAGAATAAGTGAATTAAGAGATGGACAAAGATAGTTTATACAAATGGTAACCAAAAAAGAGCAAGAGTGGCTATATTTGTATTAGACAATACGAAAGTTTGATATACACCTATACCAGACCTTCAGTCAAAAACTGTCACAAGAGTTAACAAAAAAATCACTATATAATTGTACAGGGGTAAATTCATCAAAAGGATATGACAGTTGTCAATATACATGCACTGAACATCAGAGCACCTAAATAGATAAAGCATAGTAGCATAGCTAAAGTGAGGGATAAACAGAATACAACAATAGTAGGGGACTTCAATATATTTTCAACCATGTCTAGATCATTCAGACAAAAAAATCAATAAGGAACCATCATATTTAACATCATCATCCAAATGGACCTAACAGATGAATATAGGACATTCCACCCAACAGCAGAATCATCCACATTCTTCTCAAGCACACACAGAACATTCTTTAGGCTAGGTCTTATATTAAGCTACAGAGCAAGTATTAACACATTGAAAAAGACTGAAATTATATCAAGTATCCTTTCCACACACAATGATATGCAATTAAAAATAAGTAACAGGAAAAGATTGGAAAATTTGCAAATATTAGAAATTAAACAATGCTCTCCTAAACAGCCAATAGGTCAA
This sequence comes from Galagoides demidoff, assembly GCA_963574575.1. Lineage (NCBI taxonomy): Eukaryota > Metazoa > Chordata > Mammalia > Primates > Galagidae > Galagoides > Galagoides demidoff. The sequence goes on from CAUYQV010085776.1 coordinate 18,308, forward strand.
AGAATACATCAAAGGGGAAATTTAAAAAATATTTGAGACAACAAAAATGGAAACACAACATATCAAAACTTATGGGATGTAGTAAAAATAGATCAAACTGAGAATTTTATAGAAATAAATGTCTACATCAAGTGAAAAAATATCTCAAACAACCAAACTGTACCCCAAGGAATTAAAGTGAAGAACAAACTCATGTTAGTAGAAGGAAAGGAAATGTAATGATTACAGATGAGAGCAGAAATGCCCCATCTCTACTAAAAATAGAAAAATTAGTCAAATGTGGTGGCGTGTGCTATAGTCCCAGTTACTTGGGAGACTGAGGCAAAAAGATTGCTTGGGCTCAGGAATTTGAGATTGTTGTGAGCCATGCTTGAGGCCATGGCACTGTAGCCCAGGTGACAAAGTGATAGTCTATCTAAAGAAGGAAGAAAAGACCAAAACTCTTAAGAAGATATTTTAAAAAACCAAAAAGGAGGCAGGGACTTTCCCTGTGTTGGAAAGAGCACAGTGCAGGACCCGTGCCACCAACCAATGGGGACCACAGGCACTGCACCCCACCTGCTTCTGCTACCAGCAGAGCACCTCCCAAAGGGCAACTGCGCTCCCCACCCAGGTCCTGCAACTGGGACCTGGGGCTGTTGATTCTGCCACTCAGGCTCCCCACCTGGCTCCTGCAATACAAGCAGCCCATGGGCAGTGACTGCGCCCTCTGGCTGCTTGCCTGGCTCCTGTGGCCTCAGGCCTGGGGTTAGCAGGTCTGCCCTCTGGCTCCCTGCCCAGCTCCTGCAGCCCAGTATGGGGGTCAGCAGCTCCACCCTCTGGCTCCAAAACCAGCTCCTGGGACCTGTACACAGCCGTACCCCAGACCAGCGGTGAAGGCTCCAGGGTCCCTCCCACTGGGGTCAAATTTGGGAACACAGGGGGAACCTGACCTGACCTGTATGGGTTCCAGAGGTGGAGCGTGGCCAAGGCAGAGGCATGGTCTCTGAGGGAGAGAACCACACTCCTCCATAGTAACCCCTAGCTGGGCATAGATGCAGGTGGAACACTCCCCAGTTTCCAATGATCACTGGAGAGAATCAGGCCTGAACTAGTCCCGCTTACAGGTCGCACAGTGAGACCATGGTCTAGGAGGCATTTGTACCTCTTTGACTTAGGTACAAATCCCTCATGTACTTGAGTATTAAAGAGAGCTGGGCCGCAGCCATGTGGGGTAACCAGTGACTGGGGGTGATGGTGATGCAAAGTGGGAAAAGAGGCCCAGGTCCCCTGGAATAATCCTTTTGCTCAGCAGGCCTTTCTGACTCCTTGGACCACCAGAGTGAGTCACATTTGAGCTGTCAGTGGCCACCTGCTGCCAGTTGCTGGAGACCTTTGGAACTCTCCCACTTGATCTGTGTCTGTGCTGACCAGGACAATTGGTTTGGAACTCTTGATCTGGGCCAATCACCCAGGGACTCCCCCAAGGTTATACCCTGGTTGTGTTGTAAAGGGAGGGTTTGATTCTCCTCTCCTAGTTATTGCCAGAGGGGAGCAGGGTGTCTTAATTGCATGTATTCCTCCACAGCTGAGATTTCAACCCAAAGTCATTGATCCACTAGGATTGGTCAGAGTCTAGCTAAATACAAGACAGAGCCACCTAGCCCCATCATACCAAGCAGATCCCCAGAGTCTCGTTCTGTAGTACTAAACAGGACCTTGGTAAAGCCATAGGGGAAAAGCTGCAATCACCAGTCCCAGCACTCTGGTAAAGGGCTGATTAATTACATCTCCAGGAGCCCTGAATTTAATTACACCTTACCAGCCTCTCTAAACAAATGGTGAAAAATAACCATGGGGCAGAATCAGTGGAAAAACTCAGGCAATATGAAAACCAGAGTGGATCAACTCCCCCATGGTACACAAAGGAGATGCAACAGAAGATCCTATTCATAAAAAAAAAAAATGGCTGAGATGTTAGAGATTGAGTTCAGAATTTGGATAGCAAATAAGATTAACAGAACTGAAGTAAAATTGGAATTAGAAGTTCAAGGAGTAATTCAAAAGTTGGCTCAAGAAGTCAATGAATTCAAAGATAAAACCACCAAAGATTTTGATGAATTGAGACAAGAAGTTGCATCCCTCAAAGATCTGAGAAATACAGTAGAATCCCTCAGTAATAGGATGGAGCAGGCAGAAGAAAGGATCTTGGACACTGAAGACAAAGCTTTTGAACGCTCCTAAATGCTCAAAGATGAAGAGAAATGGAGAGCAAAGACAAATCATTCCCTGAGAGAGTTGTGGGACCACTTCAAAAAAAGGAAACATTCACCTTATTGGAATTCCTGGAGGTGATGAGAATGATCTGAAACGTACAGATGCTGTACTCCAAGAGATTTTAGAGGAAAACTTTCCAAACATGGCAAGAGATACTGAAATTCAGATAGCAGACAGTTTCAGAATGCCAGCACAATGCAATCCAAATAAAGCATCCCCTAGACACATTGTAGGGTAATTAACTTCGCAAAGTTAATATGAAAGAGAAAATCCTGCAAGCAGCCAGATGTAAGAAAATCATAACCTATAAGGGGAAGAATATTAGAATGACTGCAGATCTTTCTGCCAAAACTTTTCAAGCCAGAAGAGGATAGTTATCAACCTTCAATCTCCTAAAATAAAACAACTTTCAGCCCAGGATCCTATATCCAGTTGAACTGAGTTTCATTTATGATGGAGAAGTCAAATACTTTAATGACATTCATGTGTTGAAGAAATTTGCCATAACTAAACCAGCTCTTCAAGATATTCTCAGACCCATCCTCCATAATGACCACCACAGTGCTCTACCACCAAAGTAAACTCACTCAGAAATTATTTATCAAAATCCAACATCCATGGTGGCAAAAGGATTAAAAATGTCCACTGGTCTTTCAAAAAACTTGACACCCAAAATACTACCCAGCTTATCAATACCCTCAATTAACATGATGGTTTAAATTGTCTAGTAAGAGGCACAGATTGGCCGACTGGATACAACAACTCAGGCCAGATATCTGCTGCATACAAGAATTTCATCTTGGGTGGCACATGTGGTTCAAAGGAGTAGGGTGTTGGCCCCATATACCAGAGGTGGTGTGTTCAAACCTGGCCC
>CAUYQV010085778.1:0-12165 GCA_963574575.1 Galagoides demidoff
CATCACAGCTCATAGCAACCTCCAACTCCTGGGCTCAAGCAAGTCTCCTGTCTCCGCCTCCCAAGTAGCTGGGACCACAGGCGCCCGCCACAACACCCGGCCATTTTTTGGTTGCAGCCATCATTGTTGTTTGGTGGGCCCGGGCTGGGATTCGAACCCGCCACCTTAGGTGTACGTGGCTGGCGCCTTAGCCGATTGAGCCACAGACGCAGAGCCTGGTTGCTCTTCTTACGTAAACATCTTCAAAAATTATTGGCTATTTCCAAGTTAGCAGAGTGTTGCCTATAAGATTACTTGGTAAACTACGACAATAACCTCTGTTTCTCTTAGGTTTTTGACATTTAAGTGTCCCTAGAGGTGGAAGCAGCAGCTCACCATCCTGTAATTGTCTGGCTCAATTGCTCATCTCCTTAGTATAAACGTGGGTTATCACACATCATCAGAGTCAGGAATTTTCTCTTCTGAACTAAACAGTGAGTAAGGGCTTTTCAACTAAGTTCTTTTCTCAGTATCTGTTTTCATACCAAATGACTCAAACTAGGTCCTCTTCCCTCTTTGCTTCCTCTCTTTGCCACACCCTTGACTTTTCTCAAAAACTGAAGAACTCTCGGTCATCCTTAATATTCAGCTCCAATGTCACTCCCTGGTGAAGTCTTCCTGAACATGGCAGGTACATCCTTCCACCGGATCTTGTGTCTTACTCCCTCTCTGCTCCCCACAGCTCGCTTTGAGCAGTTTGGCTTGCATTACAGATTAATGGGATTATCTATTTTTGTGTAGATGTCATTCCCAGCGTGCAAACCGCGAGGGCAGAGACCGTGTCTTTTTTGCTCGTCCTCCCCCGCATCCCCGGTTTTATAGCTCAGCATTTGGCACAAGGTGGGCTCGGTGTAGGTAAATGACTGCAACTATCGCTCGGCGACTTTCTGTCCTCAAGGAGCATATCTATCCTTGTTACTCTCGATGCTTCACAGCCGGTAATCTGCAGGAGTTTCAGCTGGCACAACGGTTCTCGCCAACCCAGAGTTTAAAAATAAGCAGCGAGGGACGCAAGGAAATAGAGGGTGCCGCTCACGACTACCGCCTCTCATCAACTCCGGCTGAGGCGGTCTTAGAGTCTTGCTCTGTCGAGGCAAACGCTTTCTCTGAACAAACTGAGTCCCAGACGTACTTCTCCAACTCTGGGCAGCAGACACTGTCCGCTTTTTTTTTTTTTTAACGGTGACAGGAAGTCAAAGGGAAAACGTAGGATTCAAAGGTTTGGGGGCAACTTCTTTCAGCTCTAGGGGTGGATCCCGTGCCGATACCTGTGCGTGGAGGTGGAGCGGAGGTTTCCTTTCAGGTCTGTCACCCCCCAGGCTGAGAGCCCACCTTAGGAGGCTCTCCCTCAACTGCCCTCACACTCAGGACCCCGCCCACCCTGGGCGGAGAGCCACGGTTCTCGCGAGAATGTAGCTAACCTCTCTTCTCTGGCTTGCAGGTTCTCGCGAGAAGAGGTTGAGGAGCCGGCCTGCAACCTTCCCGGGCGGCGCTGGTAGCCGCTCCTGCCTGAGTGGCCGCCTCCAGACACCTCCTGAGGGATCCCGCTGAGGAGGAAGCCGAAGTGTCGCTGGCTTCGGCCTTTGCCAGTGGACAATTAAGGGGGACCACAGGTTCGGGACTACTGGACTCCGCTGGGGAACTCGGTGGGGGCGGCGCGGGAGGTTGGGCTTGGCGGGGGCGAAGGAGGAAAGGGGCGGAGGCCGAATCTGGGCGTGAGAGACCGGCTGCTGTGGCTGTGGTTCTGGCGGCCGGACCCGGTTAGGAGTCCGAGGGTGGCGCTTTGGGCTCCGACTCCGGGCACTGAATTCAGGGAGGTAGGGATGGGACTTGGGTTCGAGGATGCTGCTTTTGGGTTGGGAGTCCCGAGGCCTTTTCCCCGGGGATGAAGGCGATACCCTCATCCCTCCTTTCCAGGGCAGAGTAACTCTGTGCCCCGCCCCTTTCCTGACATAACTGGGCTAACGCGGCGACTTCCTGAGGAGGGCGCATCACAATAGGGGATGAGGTGGTGTGTGGTCTCCCTTTGGGTGAAGAGAAGTGAGATCCCGAAGATACGCTCCTTGGTTTTATGCTGTAACCGTATCCCGTATGGTAAAGCTTGGTTTTTCCCAAACTTGCAGGTACTGATTTCTTCTTCGGACATAAGTCCCCTGACACCCTTATCTTTGGGAATGGGGTGGGGAGAGGTGATACATCATTGAGTAATTTGTTATGTGGGCCTCACAGGTTTCCTGCTTCTTATCTCCTAAATATTCTGAGTCCATGAGAAGTCACTAGTCCAGACATGCTAACGACAAAGCTTCACTTGCTCCTCACTTTGTGCACTTAGCAAAGCAAATGATTTTATACATTTTTAAAAATCTTTCAGTCTTAATGTTTTTATTGAAATTAACAATCTAAATGAAGGAGCACAGGGTATTCTTTTTTTTTTTTTTTTAGAAGATTTTCACTTGGTCACCGTGGGTAGAGTGCCGTGGTGTCATATCTCACAGCAACCTCAAACTCTTGGGCTCAAGGGATTCTTTTGCCTCAGCCTCTGGAGTAGCAGGGACTATAGGCGCCGGCCACGATGCCTGGCTAGTTTTAGAGATGGGGTCTTGCTCTTGCTCATGTTCATGCTCAGGCTGGTCTTGAACTCCTGAGCTCAAGGATCCACCTGCCCTGGCCTCCCTAGCATTCCAGAGTGCTAGGATTTCAGGCATTAACCACCGTGCAGGGCTAGGAAATTTATTTTATTTGGACAGTTGGGTTCTTTCCCCATCCCTGCCTTGTACCCTACCACAACTATACAAATTTGATCAAATTTTTTTAGAGAGGGGGTTAGGGATAAATTTTGAATGAAGGAGAAATTGGAATACAAGGTATAGTAAAGAAGGCTACCATAAGGGCAGAAATAGTTTCTGTACTGGAGACCCAGCCTTTTGGTGCTGAAATCCAGGCCTGAAACCCAGGACTGCAGTTGGCATTTGAGATAAAGCAGAAAGAAGTAGAAAATACTTGGAAAAGGATTTGATGGTGGATTAAGGCTGGTAAAGAAGTGCATGAGAACAATTGTTTTTGAAGGTGTCAGTGTGTTCCATGAATTTCTTCAACATGTTTTGGAGTTTATGACCTAATTGCTATTCTCATACTTAAAGTAGGACGGGAGGTTCTGAAGTATGGAGTGTGATAAGGAACCATAGAGTAGCATAGTGTTCAGTCAAGAAAACTTTCAGGGTCTCAATAATTTCATGTTTTCACCTTTTTTTCTCACCCACCCTTAAAAGCTTTTGTATGGACTTGTTATCCTTCCACCAGTCTGAATTTTGTTTGTTCTCATCTTCTTTTCCTCTAAGCCTTGTGAATTTTTTAATAATTAACTAGGAAACCATGGAGTTGCAAACCACTGTGGTCTGCTTTGTGGCTTTTCACTTTCAGTGACTTAGTGAAGTTTAGAAGTGATAGGGAAAATATTATGCACCTTTCAAAGGGATAGTTATGAGTAACAAACTCACATGCCTTTAGATTATGAAAATGAATGAACTGTACTAGAGAGTTTACAGAGGGATGTCCAATTCTCAGGTCCACCTGATTAATGCAGTATATGAATATGGGCCCATTCACCATTCTCAAGAGAACATAAGAAGTCTAGATTTTTTTTGCATGTAGTCTCTGTATTGATTTTTTTTTTTTTTTGAGACTCATTTTTGGGTCTCATTTTGTTGACCTCAGTAGAGTGCTCTGGCGTTATAGCTCATAGCAACCTCAAACTCCTGGGCTCAAGGGATTCTCATGCCTCATCTTCCCCAGTAGCTGGGGCTATAGGTGCTCACCACAATGCTGGGCTATCGGGCTATTTTTTAGAGGTAGGATATCACTCTTGTTCCGGCTGGTCTCGAACTCCTGAGCTCAAGCAGTAGATCTGCCTCAGCCTCCCAGAGTGCTAGGGTGAGCCACCATGCCCAGCTTGATTTTTTCTTTTTGAAACAGATTCTTGCTTTGTTCCCCCATGTGGAATGCAGCAAAGTCATCATAGCTCACTGCACTTCCTGAGCTCAAGCAATCTTCCCTCTTTGGCCACCCAGAATGTTAGGATTATAGGTCAGAGGCACCACACGCAGCCTAGTCTCTTGATTTTTAAAAATGCAACTAATTAAAGAATAAAAAATAATGTGGCCCAGTCAGACCCAAACCTGTCTATAGTTATAATGTGGTCTCTAGGATGTCTGTTATAGGTCAGAATCAATAAATTTTACAACTGGAAAAAATGAGGTTTAAAAGAAATAAGTCAATTACTTTGGAATTTCAAACTTTACAGGGAATTGGGGGAAAATGCCAACTCTAATTGGAACCAGTAGTTAAGTTTAATAGTCTTTAAATATAGTAGGGAAAATCGAAGTAGTACTTATTATTAATGTTTTTCCTGTGAAAATAACTGAAGGAAAAAATCTCTCATTATTTATGGTTTAATAATTGAGAGTTCTGAGCAAAGCTGATTTACAGGTATCTTGTAGGGAAATTAGTTTATTTATTTATTTTTTGAGACAGAGCCTCAAGCTGTTCCCCTGGATAGAGTGCTGTGGCATTGCAGCTTACAGCAACCTCCAACTCCTGGGCTCAAGAGAGTCTACTGCCTCAGCCTCCCAAGTAGCAGGGACTACCCACAGGCACCTGCCACAATGCCTGGCTATTTTTTGGTTGCAGTTGTCATTGTTGTTTGGCGGGTCGGGCTGGATTCGAACCCGCCACCTTAGGTGTATGTGGCTGGCACCTTAGCTGCTTGAGCCACGGGCACCAAGCCAAATTAGTTTATTTAGAAGCTCTATTGCACTTGCCTCTAATTTGTATAATTAAATCCAGGAAACCCTCTACAATCTATTGTAGGATGTGAATATTTGTTTATTTATTTTTTGAGATAGAGTCTTACTATGTTACCCTGGATAGAGTGCTGTGGCGACACAGCTCATAGCAATCTCAAACTCTGGGCTTAAGTGATTCTCTTGCCTCAGCCTCTCAAGTAGCTGGGACTACAAGTACCCACCACAATGCCCAGCTATTTTATTGTTGTCTTTGTTGTTTGGTAGGCCCGGACTGGGTTCGAACCTGCCAGCTCTGCTTTATGTGGCTGGCGCCCTAGCTGCTGAGCTACAGGCGCTGAGCCTTTATTTACTTATTTTTGAGACAGTGTCTCACTCTGTCATCCTTCGTAGAGTGCCATGGCGTCATATCTTACAGCAACCTTAAACTCCTGGGCTCAAGTGTCCTTCTTGCCTTGGCCTCTTGAGTAGCTGGGATTATTGGCTTCTTACACAATGCCCGTCTAGTTTTTCTGTTTTTAGTAGAGAAGGGGTCTTGCTCTTGCTTATGCTCAGGTTGGTCTCAAATTCCTGAGCTCAAGAGATCCACCTTCCTTGGCCTCTCAAGTGCTAGGATTATAGGCATGAGTAGGGTGACCAGACGTCTGGCTTTTTAACAATTTGTCCCGCGTCCTGCGGTGTTTTAAAAAAGTCCCGATTTTTGGAAAGAATGCACGAAGGGGCGGGAGAACAGGAAGGGAATATACAGTTTTCAGCTGCCATGTGGCTATTTCACCAGAATATGAGTTGTATATTATTTTTGTTAATTTTATAATGTTAAACTGTAATAATAACAAATAATTGTTGAGAAGTGATTATCGAGAACTGCTTATCAAAGTTTGCATTGTTGTCAGGCCCCGCCCCCCCCACCGCCCCTCTGGCCAGCCATGTTGTCCCGCCTTACGGATGTTAAAATCTGGCCACCCTAGGCATGAGCCACCATGCCGGCTATGATGTGAATATTTATTATTTGCTGTGCTATTTTGCATTGTCTTCCTAAATTCCTAATGCTATTTTGCATTGACTTTAACTGGAAGAAAGAGTGAACTCTTGGTTTTTATTCCCTGGCTGATGGGATTGTGGGAGTTTGGCAATGAAATAGGTAAAGTGTGACGTGAAGGAGGCATTCTAGTGCCTCTTCCTTACAATGTCCATTAAAAAATTGATTTGGATTAACTAACTTTTCTTATAGGAAGGATAGATACTCTGATTAAACTTTGTGTTTTATACACAGTATAGCTTAATGACATTTGTGAAATTGAACCTTACGGATTAAACCTTATTTACCCATTAATGTGATCACATAATCTGACTCATACCTAGTTGAGTTGTGGGGAATGGGAGTTTTAGAGGTCAGAGCTTAGTAAGAAGTGGTCCTTGATTATGTAGAGGGCAAGGTTGAGGGTCCTTCCTCAGGGTAAGAGTGAGAGAGGAAGTTAGGTGAGGAAGAGTTTTGAAAAGGAAGATGAAATGGTTATGTATCTTTTAGTTTTTTTTTTTTCTGAGATAGAGTCTTACTCTGATGCCCTGGGTAGACTGCTATGGCGTCATAGTTCACAGCAACCTGAAATTCTTGAGTTTGAGTGATCCTCTTGCCTTAGCCTCTCTAGCAGCTGGGACTACAGGCACCTGCCACAAAGCCCAGATAGTTTTTTTGTTTTTACTAGAGATGGGGTCTTGCTCTTGCTCAGGCTGATCTCAAATTCCTGAGCTTATGAATTCCACCTGTCAGGGTGGTACCCGTGGCTCAAGGAGTAGAGTGCTGGCCCCATATGCTGGAGGTAGCAGGTTCAAACCCAGCTCTGGCCAAAACTGCAAAAAAAAAAAAAAAAAAAGAATTCTACCTGTCTTGGCCTTTGGGCAAGTATCTTTTTATTTGTTGTATAATTTTCTAAAGAGTTTTGCCTTTTACAACTAAATTTATCATAACTCCAGCAAAGACTGCATAGAGTACTGTTTTATTAATCAGGTCTGCTTTGTAGACTTGTTTGTAGTTTGCAGACTTGATTTTTTCACTGTAGCCCAGTCTTCTCAAGTCACCTAGGTTATTATCTCTTCATCCAAACTCTGCCTCTGGAATAGGAAATGAAATAGGAGATACATATTATGTTTGTGGGTGCTCCTGTTTTAGAGTTTTAAAGACATTTTTGAAGGATTTGTTTTATATTTGCTAAGATTTTGCTTGTTGAAAGGGGAACTATCGTTTTTCTGCCATGCCTTTTAAGTAGGAAGATCTCTCTTGGAAATAGCTTTCCCCCTTTCCATCAGCTGAGATAACCTTCCTAAAGGAGGATTAATTGAGCCTAGGAGAATAGGTTGGGTGTACTTTTTCTCAGTGCCTTCTGGTTTTATTTTTGGAACTTACAATTCTTAGAATAATACATTCTCTAGTCATCTATATGGTAGGCTTTTCTGCACAGGTTGCCCTCCTATGAGGGAACAGGAAATGGAACACCTACCTACAGTTCTAGTAAGTTTAATTTACAATACAAGTATTAAGGTTTTTTTGGCCTTTGGATTCAGTTGTATTTTTGTCTTTGCCTGTTTGATTTCTTTATTTCTTTGTTGATTCTGATCTGAAAGTAAGGGAAGAAATGTTAGTTAATGGATGTTTGCTAATGGAGGAAGAACTATAAGGCATTTTTTTCTCTCTTTAATAGAATCTTTGTTGGGCTTTAAGTTAATGTTACGTTTCCCTAACATGGCTTGCTCGGGTTTACTTTGGGACCTACCTTGCTAAGAAGGTTGTAATCTAGACAGCTTGAACATAGATGGTGATCAGAATTCAAAGAGATGCTTTCTGGGAAAGGATTAAGAGCTTGGTAAATGTTAGTTGCAGGTAAGGATATATAATGAGGTGAATATTTGAAAAATTAATAATAGAAAGTTAAAAAATAAACAGTAAATAAAATAATAAGTTTTAACCTAAATAGTATTGAATAATATAAAAGCATAATATTAATAAGAATTATAAAAATCTTGAATATAAAGAGGAAAGATTTCATATCAAACACATGCCCTTATGTCACAGTAGACTGCTGAAGATTGTAAGGTATCTTTGCCAATAAAAACATTTTTCTTCATGCTATTAATAGTTTAATATTATTCTTTTTAAAAATGTAAAGGATCTGATTAAATAGTACTTATTTTAGTGTTTGTAGTTGAAATGAGTATTTGTATTTTTGGTGACAAACTGAAATTAACATCTGTTTAGGCTTGGAGCCTGTGGCTCAAGTGGCTAAGGCGCCAGCCACATACATCTAAGGTGGAGGGTTTGAATCCAGCCCGGCCCGCCAAGACAACAATGATGGCTGCAACCAAAAAATAGCCAGGCGTTGTGGCGACGTCTATGGTCCCAGCTACTTGGGAGGCTGAGGCAAGAGACTCCCTTGAGCCCAGGAGTTGGAGGTTCCTGTGAGCTGTGATGCCATGGCACTCTACCCAGGGGGATAGCTTGAGGCTCTGTCACAAAAAAACAAACAAACAAACAAAAACCCTTGTTTAGCTAGGAATGAGAGTCTGTCATAATGAATCACTACTTGAAGTACTTTATTAGAAACTATGAATAATTCATTTCTAAGGTCATTTTAAGTTGTAATCATACTTTTCTGCTTGGAATGTCTTACTTGGAATCATTTAGATCAGTGTTTAAAACCCACTTGTTAGCTCTATGACATTAATGTTAATCTCTCTGACCCTTTGTTTCCTCATATGAAAAAAGTGTATGGAATACAATTGTCAGGGACTTAAAGATGAAGTGAAATGAAGTGTATAAAAGTGCTATATAGATAGTAAAATGATGTACGAATGTAAGTTAGTGCTTGAGTCTGTGTTTATGCTTGGAAAATAGCGTGCTGGTATCTCCCCACTTCCTGTATCTCCAGGGATCTTGAAACACATCCATCCAGTTAAATTTACATTCATATCTGCTTGTCTCATTTGGAGGGAACAAGTTCAAATGACTATTTATAGCCTTGCCCATATGACTTCTCCCTTGGAAATTTTCTTTTCTCTCTATTTATTCTAGTAAGTATTGAACAATAGGAAGCTCTTTTTCTTCTTTTTCAAGCTGTCATCCAGTGACTAATATCTGGTATTCTATGTAATTTGAATGCCAGGTAGAGAAGTAGACAAAAAGGAAAAAAGATTAGATTGAATAGAGATGGTGTGGCATTTTTTTTCCCTAAGAAAAGAAGACAGGTTGGAATGGAAGATGTGGCATTTTAAAAATGATCTATTAGGATACTATTATCTACCTCTAAGAAAAGAGAACATTTTATTTTTATTAATTTATTTCCTTTTAATATCTTTGACTATTATTGCTTATAGCAGATGAGTAGGAAATTATCCTCAATTTTCTATTTGTAGACTACATGAAATGTCAGCTTAGAAATAAAAGTTAAAGCTTTGATACCTGAGAAGAATCATGGGTGCAAAATTGTGCAGCAATTTTTTTTTTAATGGTTTTCTCACTTTTGGATGGGCATGCAAATAGATAGTCTTGAATTATTTTAAAGGTAATAATTTCATTCAGGACAGTTTGTTTTTTACACTATGGTCTTGAATTTGATTTTTCTCACATCAAGAAGGCTAAGTAATCTATTTTCAGCATTTATTTGTTCATTTAGAGTTTTCTTCAAGAAGAATTTAACTTCCCGTGTGATGGTTATCTGTGGGGCATTTTTTTTTTTTTTTTTGAGGTAGAGTCTCATGTTGCCCTGGGTAGAGTACTGTGGCATCACAGCTCACAGCAACCTCAAACTTTTGGGCTCAAGCAATTCTCTTGCCTCAGCCTCCAAGTAGCTGGGACTAAAGATGCCTGCCACAACGCCCAGCTATTTTTTGTTGCAGTTGTCATTGTTGTTTAGCAGGCCCAGGTCAGGTTCGAACCCACCACCTTCAGTGTATGTGGCTCTGCTACAGGCCAACTGTGGGACATTCTTATTTTCTTCTTGGTGACTTTTTCAAAGGGCCTGGGTTTCTCTTATAAGATAATAGTTATTGAAGATTAGTGGGGTTATAAAACCATAAGACTGTAAGAATCTTTAATATCATTAACATTGTAAACTTTGGAAGAGAAAACTGAAGTACAAATCAAGCCCTTTGACAAATTTTGATGAAAGGTGTTGGCTAATGGTAGAAAGGATTGGAATACAGATCCACCAGTTTCCTGATTCTGAGTGGTTTATTCCAGTGATTCCCTGGGCCTACTTGGTTCCATGTACTTCTGGGGGTTCCTGAAAAACTTGCTCACTGCAACATGAAGAAAAGAGTAGAATTCTTTTTATTTTTTTGCTATCTCCTTTTTTCATTTCTATTTTTTGTGTATATGTTTTATATATATAGTACTGTTATGATAGTATGTGTATATTATTTATAAACATACATACATGCTGTTCATGTTCGTTGAATTCAAAACATTAAGAAAGGGAAAAACTATCTTATTTTAAAATAAGCGTATGGCATCTTTGATTATCTTTGATTCCCTAGTGAATGGTATTATTTAACAGTAGTCTTAATAATTTTAGAATTTTTTTTTTTTTTTTTTGCAGTTTTTGGCCAGGGCTGGGTTTGAACCCACCACCTCCGGTATATGGGACTGGCACCCTACTCCTTTGAGCCACAGGCTCTGCCCAATAATTTTAGAATTATTTTATGAGTACTTTGGAACATTTCTTGTTAGAGTAGAGTAATTTCTTTGTAACAATAAAAGTAATGCACATTGCATGCAATTTGGGAAATTTAGCAAAGGGCAAGGAAGAAAACGGTACTATAATCTCATACCCAGTAATTGCTTCCAATTACTAATAGATATGTGTGTGTACATAAATATACACATACAATTAAATACACCCTAAATTGGGATTATTCTGTTTGTAATGAGTTAACAGTTTTTGAGAAATTAAAATAATAGACATACCTAGATTTAAAAATTAACATTTTGTTACTTTTTTTTTTTTTAAGACAGGCTTATTTTGTGGTGCAGTCATAACTTACTGCAACCTCAGACTTCCGGGCTCAAGCAATCTTTTTGGTTCAGCCTCCAAGTAACAGGACTACAGTTGCATGCCACCATGCCTGGCTAATTTTTCTATTTTTTGGTAGAGATGGGGTCTCACTCTTGCTTAGGCTGATATTGAATGCTTGACCTCAAGTGATCTTCCTGCCTTGGCCTCCCAGAGAGCGAGGATTACAGGCTTGAGCCACTGTGCCTAGCCTGTTATGTGTTTGTTTATTAATCTCATAACCTACTATTTTCACTTAAGAATTTATTGATGGTTTGGCACCGCTAGCTCAGTGGCTAGGGTGCTAGCCATATACACCAAGGCTGCCAAACAATAATGACAACTACAACAACGACAACAAATAGCCAGGCATAGTGGCCAGTGCCTATAGTCCCAGCTACTTGGGAGGCTGAGGCAAGAGTATAGTTTAAGCCCAAGAGTTTGAGGTTGCTGTGAGCTATGATGCTGCTGCACTCTACTGAGGGTGACATAGTGAGACTCTGTCTCAAAAAAAAATAAAGAATTTATTGATAACTGTGTTTTATGTTATTATCTTTAACATTGTAAGAATATACTATATAATTAATTCACTACATTTATTTATTTGTGTATTTATTTATTTATTTGAGACAGAGTCTCACTCAGTTGTCCTGGGGCTGAGTGCCATGGCATCATAGTTCATAGCAACCTCAAACTCTTGGGCACAGCATTTCTCTTGCCTCAGCTACTGTACTCCAGTAACTGGGAGTACAGGTGCCTGCCACAACGCCTGTCTGTTTTTTAGAGATGAGGTCTTGCTCTTGTCCAGGTTGGTCTCGAACTCCTGAGCTCAAGCAGTAGACCTGCCTCAGCTTCCCAGAGTGCTTGGATTACAATGCCTGGCCTATTCCCTACTTTTGGAAATTTAGTTTTCTATTTCTTTTGTGCCATAAATGCTTCAGTAAACATATTTCTTAGAATAAATTGTTTTAAAGTTAATGGTTCTGTGTCCAAGTATACAAATGTGAGTCCCCATTTTCCTAGTATTTAAGCCATCACAGGTTATCATTAAAACAAACCTTTGGGCTCAGCACCTGTGGCTCAGTTGGCTAGGGCGCCAGCCACGTACACCTAGGGTGGTGGGTTCGAATCCCCAGCCCAGACCCACCAAACAACAATGATGGCTGCAACCAAAAAATGGCCGGGCGTTGTGGTGGGCGCCTGTGGTCCCAGCTACTTGGGAGGTGGAGGCAGGAGACTCGTTGAGCCCAGGAGTTGGAGGTTGCTGTGAGCTGTGATGCCAT